>OU342741.1:227806482-228103458 GCA_910589775.1 Avena eriantha
CAGTGTTCACTGCATGTGTGTTCCTGACATGCACCACATATGGACCCACTAGAGTCATTGCATGTGTGTTCTTTGCACAAACCACATACGGATCCACCAGTGTTCACTGCCTATGTGTTCTTCCACAAACCACTGATGGATCCACTAGTGTTCATTGCATGTGTGTTATTTTTCACAAACCACTTATGGATCAACCAGTGGTCATTGCATGTCTGTTCTTTTCACAAACCACATGTGGACCCACTAGAGTCATTGCATGTGTTTTCTTATACTAAAACCAGCACTAGACTCATTGCATGTGTGTTCTTTTCACAAACCACAGATGGATCCACCAGTGTCACTGCATGTCTGTTCTTTCCACAAACCACATATGGATCAACCAGTGGTCACTGCATGTGTGTTCCTGACATGAACCACATATGGATCCACCAGTGTTCAGTTCATGTGTGTTCCTGACTTGAACCACATATGGACCCACTAGAGTCATTGCATGTGTGTTCTATCCACAAACCACACATGGATCAACCGGTGTCATTGGACGTGTGTTCTTTCCACGAACCACATATGGATCCACTAGAGTCATTGCATGTGTGTTATTTCCACAAACCAACATGGAACAACCAATGGCATTGCATGTGTGTTCTTTCCAGAAACCACACTTGGATCAACAAGTGTCATTGCATGTCTGTTCTTTCCATAAATCACATATGGACCCACTAGAGTCATTGCTTGTGTGTTCTTATACTAAAACAACCACTAGAGTTATTGCATTTGTGTTCTTTTGAAAAACAACATATGGATCCACCAGTGTTCACTTCATCTGTGTTCTTTCTACAAACCACTTATGGATCCACCAGTGTTCATTGCATATATGTTCTTTTCCACAAACCACTTATGGATCAAACTGTGGTCATTGCATGTGTGTTCTTTTCACAAATTACATGTGGACCCACTAGAGTCATTGCATGTGTGTCTTATACTAAAACTAGTACTAGAGTCATTGTAGGTGTGTTCATTCCACAAACCACACATGGAGTCACCAGTGTCATTGCATATGTGTTCTTTTCACAAACAACATATGGATCCACCAGTGTTCACTGCATGTGTGTTCTTGACATGAACCACATATGGATACACCAGTGTTTACTGCATGTGTGTTTTTGACATGAACCACATATGGACCCACTAGAGTCATTGCATGTGTGTTATTTTCACAAACCACATATGGATCCACAAGTGTTCACTGCATGTGTGGTCTTTCCACAAACCACTTATGGATAAACCAGTATTCATTGCATGTGTGTTCTTTTCCACAAACCACATATGGATCAACCAGTGGTCCTTGCATGTGTGTTCTTTTCACAAACCACATGTGGACCCACTAGAGTCATTGCATGTGTGTTCTTATACTAAAAGAAGAACTAGACTCATTGCATGTGTGTTCTTTTCACAAACCACACATGGATCAACCAGTGTCATTGCATGTGTGTTCTTTTCACAAATCACATATGGACCCACTAGAGTCATTCCTTGTGTGTTCTTATACTAAAACCAGCACTAGACTCATTGCATGTGTGTTCTTTTCACAAACCACACATGGATCCACAAGTGTCATTGCATGTGTGTTCTTTCCACAAAGCACACATGGATCAACCAGTGTCATTGCATGTGTGTCCTTTGCACAAACCACATACGGATCCACCAGTGTTCACTGCCTCTGTGTTCTTTCCACACACCACTGATGGATCCACTAGTGTTCATTGCATGTGTGTTATTTTTCACAAACCACTTATGGATCAACCAGTGGTCATTGCATGTCTGTTCTTTTCACAAACCACATGTGGACCCACTAGAGTCATTGCATGTTTTTTCTTATACTAAAACCAGCACTAGACTCATTGCATGTGTGTTCTTTTCACAAACCACACATGGATCCACCAGTGTTCATTGCATGTGTGTTCTTTCCACAAACCACATATGGATCCACCATTTTTCACTGCATGTGTGTTCTTTCCACAAACCACTTATGGATCCACCAGTGTTCACTGCATGTGTGTTCCTGACATGAACCACATATCAATCCACCCGTGATCACCACATGTGTGTTCCTGACAAGAACCACATATGGACCCACTAGGGTCATTGCATGTGTGTTCTTTTCACAAATCACATATGGATCCACCAGTGTTCACTTCATGTGTGTTCTTTCCAAAAACGACTTATGGATCCTCCAGTGTTCATTGCATGTGTGTTCTTTTCCACAAACCACATATAGATCAACAAGTGGTCATTGCATGTGTGTTCTTTTCACAAACCACATGTGGACCCACTAGAGTCATTGCATGTGTGTTCTTATACTAAAACCAGCACTAGACTCATTGCATGTGTGTTCTTTTCACAAACCACACATGGATCCACTAGTGTCATTGCATGTGTGTTCTTTCCACAAACCACACATGGATCAACCAGTGGTCATTGCATGTGTGTTCTTTTCCACAAACCACATATGGATCCATTAGTCATTACGTGTGTGTTCTTATACTAAAACTAGCACTAGAGTCATTGTATGTGTGTTCTTTCCACAAACCATATAGGGATCCACCAGTGTTCACTGCATGTGTGTTCTTTCCACAGACCACTTATGGATCCACCAGTGTTCATTGCATGTGTGTTCCTGACATGAACCACATATGGATCCACCAGTGTTCACTGCATGTGTGTTCTTGATATGAACCACATATGGACCCACTAGAGTCATTGCATGTGTGTTCTTTTCACAAACCACATATGGATCCACCAGTGTTCACTGCATGTGTGTTCTTTCCACAAACCACACATGGATCCACCAGTGTCATTGCATGTGTGTTCTTTCCACAAACCACACATGGATCAACAAGTGGTTATTGCATGTGCGTTCTTTTCCACAAACAACATATGGACCCAATAGAGTCATTGCATGTGTGTTCTATCCACAAACCACACATGGATCAACCGGTGTCATTGCACGTGTGTTCTTTCCAAAAACCACATATGGATCAACCGGTGTCATTGCACATGTGTTCTTTCCACAAACCACATATGGATCAACCAGTTTCATTGCATGTGTGTTCTTTCCACAAACCGCACATGGATCAACCAGTGTCTTTGCATGTGTGTTCTTTCCACAAACCACTTATGGATCCACTAGTGTAGATTGCATGTGTGTTCTTTTCCACAAACCACATATGGATCAACCAGTGTCATTGCATGTGTGTTCTTTCCACAAACCACACATGGATCAACCGGTGTCTTTGCATGTGTGTTCTTTCCACAAACCGCTCATGGATCCACCAGTGTAGATTGCATGTGTGTTTTAGGAGAGCCCTAACCTTAGGAGAGCCCTAACCTTAGCCCCCTAATGGATCCACCGTTAGACCGAGTCTTCTAGAAGGCACGCCATAACATAGTTGTTCTGCTTGACGATTGTTACATACCGTTCGATTGGGGCGCTTTGACGATTGGGATGGTCTTCGCGAGAGCGATCCTCGAGTAGGCTGTTCTGCGGCATGATTGGCCACGCTTTCTCTGGACAAGTTGGCATGTTGCGAGTGTTACGACTCACGAGTTTAGTGGGCCATATCCTAGTGTCACGTCCCCATTACTTCTCTTCCTCCCCGTACTTCTCTTCCTTCCACTCAAAGCCACTTTCCCACTTCACTTCCATCCTGCCGTAGCCGCAAGCCGACGACTTCCACCAATTCTCCGGTCGCTACCTTCATGCTAAGAAATCATTTTACAAGCTTTTGAACTTATCCTACATATTCCTGCTATTCGCCAATCTAACTGCTAATCTTTTTTCTGATTTCTCGACGAACTTCAGATGTGGCAAATGCTGCAGCCCAAGAATCTGGAGATCCTCGCGTGCAACTTCGCAACGACGTTCCCGCTCGTGTGCTCCCACCCAGGATGCTTTCGCCGTTACTCCTACCACGAGCTCCCGCTCCACGAGCTCGCCTGCCCGCATGGCGCGTGCTCCTGCATGGAGCCGGGCTGCAACTACACCGGCCTGCCGGCAGAGCTCGTCGTCCACCTTGCAGATCTCGTACGGGCAAGCCCAACTTCTCCAAGAGCAGGTGCCGTTCACTGACTCGGCACGCCGCCTGCTAATTTTCTACGGGGGACGGCTCTGTTTTCGTCCTAACCATCACCACCAGTGTTCTGGGAACCAGAGCCGGACCCACCGTCGTGGGTGTCATATGCGTTAGGTCGGTCTCATGCGCCTGGCCCGCATACACGGTGCGCATGTGGCCGAATGCCCAGCCGCCGTCGTCGGATAGCATTCTTGTGCTAGCTGAGGCGCCGAGCTGCCCGACGCCGCGGGAGGTGGAGTATGTGGATCTAAGGTCGATCCTATGCATGCCATCTCAGTACCTTGTCGGTGCTAGATCGAACAGGCAGATGCATTTCTACATTTGTATCGAGAAGACCGAAAGGGAAATGTAGTACTTGTGCTTTAATTACTGTTATACTTAAGCGATGCTTCTCAGGTGCTTAGAGCATACGTGTTGTGCGAATGTACCCCAGTTGTAGTTTTCAGTACTCCTAAATAATTCGACGAGTTATTATATTGGTTCAATCAGCTTGCTGTTGTCATGTTGCAAAGTCCGCTTGCTCTGGACAGACCGGCAATACCGTGTGCCCCCACTCCCGCATGTCAGTGTCACGTGTTCCGAGGGCCCACCTGCCAGTGTCACGCCCCCTCCTCTTCCTTCCCCTCGAAGCCACTGTCCCAACTTCTCTTCCATCCTGCCACTCCCGTCCGATGGTTGTAATCTGATTTTCGTTGGATTGTTTACATGTAATCTACGTTGATAATGCAATATGCAAATGGCACAGACACAATTTCTAAAGTGGAAGCACCACACGCTGCTATTGCACATATTTCTCAATATAGCTCAACAAACCCATTGCAATAATTATACTCGCATTAAACACAACCGAAATTGCAACCATCCTAATCAACATCTAAACCCACATCACACCACTATCGTCGGAGTCCACCTCGATTGGTGACACCGCCATGCCCTTCCCAGCGACATCCACTCCCGCCCGTGGCTTGCCCTTCGCCAAGGAGGCAACAATGGCATTCTGCATAGCTTCGTCCCCATCGTCCTCCACATCGGAATCGACAATGATGAAGGTGACGGGGTTGGGATGGACCGAGCGCCATCGTGCCTGGCGGCTCCTACTCGAGCTCGACGCCGCATCAGTCCTTCTACAGGTAGGAGGGGCCGAGCTCGCATACGTAGCATCGTCGCTGCTCTCAAGAAACCATGGCCATTGGATACTGCGACGGTAGGATCTTGGGGTGGATCAGCCACGGCGAGACCTACCGGAAGCGGTGGAGCGCATGGATCTGCCGGCGCGACCCATGACAAGTTCCTAGGAGGAGTAAGATTGTGGGCCAAGCATGTCTGGTTCCTGAGCAAGGCCTCCTAGTGATATGTACGCGGGCAAGGTGCCAAACAATTTCGTCCAATGCGCGCGAGAGGGCTTTTGAACCACGAAGGCGCGAGGTTTGGTTGACAAGTCCACACGCTAGGTCCCCTACCTGTCAGCCGAATGTGGATGGTAGGATACTGCCCAAGTTATTAAGTAGGGATAAATCACGTTTCACCACTACCCTGACATCCAAAGGCTCCTCTTTCATCTGCCCTCGCTCCCCTCGCTCATGGCTCGCAGCTCGTGCAGTTCGTCTCGGGCGGAATCAGGGTCGGCTCAACGCTGTCAGGCGGGTGCCCCCATCAGGTACCAGAGGGCGCCCTACGATTACTACCCCGACATGATGTGTTTGTGCGGTGAGAAGATACCGAGATGGATTTCGTGGACCGACGAAAATACTATAGGAAAATTTAGCAACTGGAGCATCAGAGCGGTAAGTTCCTACTGTAGGTACAATGGTAACCTGGATCCGGAAAGTGTAATGTAATTCTTTTTTGTTTCCTTCGATCTACTACGTAGGAAGGGAGGGGGACTGGCTGTGACAAGTTTGTGTGGATCGAAAAGCCACTGACAGGTTTTCACAGAGAGCTTGTTCAGGATCCGCGTGATGCTATGTGGGACAAGAAGAGGAGATTCGTGCGATGGAGCGAGAGATCCGGGAGCTTCGCCAGGTGCAGGGGAGGCAGACGCAGGGAGGTGGTGAGACAGACGGGCTCAAGATTAGGCCAGATAGTGGAAACAATTTCCTCATTATCTGGGCATTATCTGTTGCATTTGCAGTTTATGTTGCATGTCGTTGTCCAACAGCTGAAATAAGTTGCTGCTTCGTGGAGTGTAGCAGCCAGCTTAAGAAATTGTTTTTAGCCCTGAAACTTATCATAAGTGTAATGCCAACAACAGGGATTTATTAAGCGCCTATAAATAAATCATGTCTGTGCCACTAACACCCATCGATTCTGGAGAGGATTTAACCGCTCAGCTATCGCAATTGTTCAGATAGTAGTGTCACAGTCATAGTTTTGGATTCAACTAGTGGCCTCGGCCGTATCAAATCCTAAAGTCACGATACATTTTACTCTGAGTACGGGAGGCAGATTGTTTCGCCCGACAAGTTCCACGCACACAACTCTAGAGTTTAACCGAACTACATATATAGGTTCAAGTTCAATACATCATTAGGCTGCTACACTACTAGCCCTCTTTCTCTTCTTGAGTGCCAAGTTTCTTCCTCTTTCCTTCACGTCCACTGGCTTCTTCATCTCCTGCCTTCTTCCTCTTCCAGAGTGCCAATTTTCATACCTTCACATACCCTGCATCTTCGGGCCGAGGGAAGTCAGGCCAATCAGCACCAGAATCTTGTCCGGCATCATCACTCCACTCGTTTTGGTTTTCTTCCTGCAGCAAAATCACTGAGTCGGTTGTCTTGTTTCTTACCTTGTGCTTCCTGTAAAAAAAATAGTACATGGATTACTACCTTATATCTACAGACTATAACAATTTTTCGTGTGAATGTACCATCTAATACCTAGGTTTGGGAGCATTAAGGGGACATCCAGTTGCTCTATGGCCTATAAGATGGCAGGTCTTACATCTGTTTTTGCCCTTCTTTGTAGCACAAAAGGCCGATACCTTCTTCTTGAGAAAATTCTTAAACTTATTCACCTGGGGTCTTCCTCTGCCCCTTTTTATAACTGGCTGGCAAAGCTCGAAAGACAGTTGGACTTGAGGCCACTGAGATGGGTCTGTACATGGCTCGACGAATCTAGCGTACGCAACTCTGAACTTTTCCATAGAGTAGTAGTCTGACAAATACTGTTCCAAATGTGGTAGAGTTCTTTTCTTCACCAAAAAGGCCAAGGCGTGGTCACAAGGTTTCCCGGTAATGCTACCACTCTAAGAAGGTGCATTCTCACAGCTGGATGTTCACAACATCCCTTTTGCCACTCTTGGACATATCGACCACCTCACAACTTCTGCTGGTTGACGGGAGAACCTTAAGATGAGCAAGTCCTCGGCTTCTCTTGTGCAGTTGTTGTACAACTGGCGGTAGCATATGTCCTCTAAGTCTACTACTGATCTCTCTCCTTATATTTAACAGCTTCATGATCATACCACGTATGTTGTCCATCAAGATATGAACAAGACGCACTTTTATGTCCTTCACCCAGTTATTCAGGCATTCTGCAAGGTTGTTGTTTATGTAATCAACTTTGATGTCAGGGTTGAATTGACTCCTCTTCCAAAGCTACGAATGATAGATGGCTAAGTACTCTAGAAGTTTAGGGGCTTCGGCAAAAATCTTGCTCATGAAATATTCGCTGCTACTAGGTTTGTAAACTCTAGCAGCAGGAAACATGTAACGAAATACGCTGCCTGTGTAGTGTGAGTACAAGTTGAGCATCATATGGGCATGGCATTCTCTACCTTCAGCTCGCGGGAACACCTCCTTCACTGCATTCGTCAGCCCTTTGCATGCATCCATGGATATAGTCAATGGATCCATGTGGCCTATTGATCTCTTGAGCTGCCTCATAAACCAGACCCAGTTTTCCTCTGTTTCTGTTTCAAACAGCCCGAATGCCACTGGGAACATCCAGTTGTGACCATCAAGTGTTGTGCAGATGGCAGGCAACCTTTCCATTTTCCAGTTAGGACATTGTTGTCTACACTCAGATACGGCCTATAGCCGTCCTTGAATCCCTAGATGCAAGGTTTAAGCGCCATGAAAAATCTTTTGAAATATATTTTACCACCTTCTGATTCGGTGTCAATCTCCACAACACTCCCCGGACAACTAGCTTGTACCTCCGCCTTGAAGTTGTACAGCATCCTGAAGCTATTGGTCCAATCCCCGTGCAAGACCCCCAGAGCTTTCTCTTTACCTTTCCAAACCGTGTAATACAGAAGGACAATGTTGTATTTAGAACCGAGGCTATTCTGAATATTCTTCGCGGTCTCCTTAGGGTTATCCTTTAGTATGGACATAGATTGCATATCCACCCACTCCGTATCAGCCATTGAGGATTTCAGTTTGCTGCCTGTCGGACACATGTGTGGAGGGCCCATTTTGTTCACCTGCAACATAGATTCATTTAAAAGATAAGCGGAGTCGACTAGTTGCCAGAAATATAACGCACATCAATTGTAGTTATAGAGTGAAAAGAGAGAGAGAGAGAGAGTTCTAATGGTTTGTTGCATTCATTGCCCCAGTACCCTAATTGCAGTTGACGCGGGTAAGGCTCTTGCTGTGATCCTCCATGGACAATGTACCTCGGCCCGTCCATTCATCCACGTTAACTTGCAAACGGCCTCATACCTCTCGGCAGAGTTCTTCAGTCGATAAATGTCAAACTCCCCCTTGATACAAAAATGTGGGAACAACATCCTGAACTCATGCATGCTCCTGAACTTGGAGCCGACCGAAATTATAGGATACTCGTGGTCATGTTTCATTTCTTCTACTTCAACACCCAAATCATCGACTGGAATACAAGCCTCATCGTTAAGTTCCTCGTCTATTTCATCATCACCAGATTCTTGATCCTCTACAGTGCCTTCTTCTTCATCTGATTCAGAATCTTCACCATCGTCTCTAATTCCTAGTACCGCACACATCATATTGACTCCCATGGGTGGGGCTACACCATCGTCTCCACCCGGATGGATAGGAACATTGCCCCAATCCACCTCACCTGCAACTCTGTTTTCTCCAAGACACTCGGTTGGTTCTGCTGCAACCTCATGGGGTGGTCTTACGTTTACACGCATCCCAGGTACTTAAGTGGACAAACAACAGTCAGAATCAATTTCATCTTGAGTGTACAAAGCCCTCTTGCTCTTCCTGTGTACATCCTCCTTCCTGATGTAATCTTTCCTGATGGTATCAGTAGGGCTTGACATCCGCGTTCCATTCCCCATCAAACTAGGCTTTTTGCTACCGCTCTTGGGTGTGATCTCCTTACTACCTCCCCTCACGGGTATTGGCTCCAGGGTGCTGGCATTATTGCCTGACCTCTGTGGCGTGTTCTTCTTTGAATTAGCCCTTTTGCTGCTACTATTGGGCGTGTTCTCCTTCGGGCTGGCATTATTGCCTGACCCCAGCGGCGTGTCCGCTCCAAATTAGCCCTTTTGCTGATACTATTGGGCGTCTTCTCCTTCGTGCTGGCATTATTGCCTGACCTCAGCGGCATGTTCCGCTCCAAATTAGCCCTTTTGCTGCTACTATTGGGCGTGTTCTCCTTCGTGCTGGCATAATTCCCTGACAGCGGTGTGTTCCGCTCCAAATTAGTATTGTTTCTGCTCCCACTGGGTGTGGAAGCCTTCGTGTTGGCCATCTTCGCCTCTTTGCTACCACTCCTGGGAGTGTTCACCACCGTGCTAGCCCTCTTAGCGTTTTTGTTGCTACTGTTCGGTGTGGCATTTTGACTAGATCTCAGGGGTGTACTCTGCGGCGTGGTGCCTTTTGCCGTGCGACTCTTGGGCGTCCTCTTCTCTGGCATGGTCTCCTTAGTGACGTTCTTCTTCAGGGTGCCCTTTCTGGGGATGCTCTTCCTGCTCCTCTTTATGACGCTCCTCTATAAGACTCTCCTCTATTCGAAGCTACCCTCAGTCGCACCAGCCCAGTGATGCCATGGATCAGGTCACGCATGCCTTCTAAAAGTCCATCATCTCTAATGTCGAGTTCCAATTCCTCTCCAACCGTGAACACTACCAGGTGGAAGTAAACTTCACCTCTATAATGTTTCCTTGTAAACGGTACGACTAAATCCCTAGTATCTTTCACTTCGATAGCCTTTTTGCTCCTGTAACAATAATATATCAAACGTGCTTCCTGGGAGGACCCCCACAGCACCTTCACACGTAACGATGCCATCAGGTCAGATAACTCTACCACTTTAGGGTCGTATCTGCCAAGGATTACATCAAACTCATTATAGAATTTTTCTGTGCCATCATCTAATTTTGCAGTATAATCCGTGACACCAATACGAACGATTACTTTTCCATCATCAGGTTCTTCAGGATAGAAACCTCCGAGAGGTTCGAGAGATGGAGCGGCACCATTAGACCCAGCCCCAATGCCACCGCCGCCATCACCAGCATCATCGTTAGCTGGATCAATCTCGTTGGAAGTACCAGGATCAGGAGCAAGGCGAGGGCCCTTAGCAGCGGGAGCTACATTACATGGTGGACAGGAAGGGCCCCTTCTAACGGCAGCCACGATAGGATCAACTGCTGCCATGCCACATCGACAATCAGGAGCAGTTCCCACAACAATAGTGTTTCGAGTGCTAGCAGAGTCCAGACCATGAGCTGGCTCCAGACCAGCAGCTCGCTGAACCCGAGCACATGTTCAAGGAGGAGACAAGGCATCAGTCTTTGCAACAATAGTGGGGCAGCCTCCGGAAGCCTTAGTGTGCTCAACAGCGGCAGGGATTGGGTCAACAGCGTCCAGATCAACAAAAACACGAGGACGGCCAGTTCCAGCAGATTTTAGAGCATGGGTTCACACAACTTGAGGACGGCTTCGAGAAGGAGCAGCACACAAGGCGGCGGTCTTGGCAACAATAGCGGGGCAGCCTCCGGAAGCCTTAGTTTGCTCAACAGCGGCAAGGATTGGGTAGGCAGCAGTCGCAGCAACACGGGCACGGGGACGGGGACGACCAGTACCACTAGATTCTAGAGCAGAGTTTTCCACAACGGCAATACAGGGACTCCTACGAGGAGGTTTCATGATAGAAGCATGTCGCAGATGAGGAACCACATTTTGCTCAACAACAGCAGGGGTTCGAGTTAGACCTCCCTGTCCAATAATAGCTGGCTGACTCCCAGTAGCAGGAGCTTCCTCATCCAGTATGTTACACACCAGCATAACCACGCGAAGCCTAACATGTTGTTTCATCAACCCAATTAGCTGACTGTCACATGCTATAGGAACCTTGAAGCCTCGTTCATCAACAATGCTAAACCGTGCAGTCTGCTCTGGCCTCATTTCAGCAAGTTCACGCACAGCAGCAACCAAACCAGGGATAGTGCATAACTGCATAGGTGCTACTTCCATCTTCAGATTCTGAGCTTGTTTCCACGTGCTCTTCCCATGTGCTAATTTAAGAGGTAGCCGCAGATGGCCACTAGAACCGTGTGTTTGGGTTCAGCGGAGATCCTAGTTGAAAAAAAATTGGAGACAAAAGATAAGAATTGTTTGTCAGCGTCGTGCTAGCAAACAATTCTATGTTCAATATATCTCTGTAATGCCAATAGCCAGCTAGAATTTATAGGTAGTGCGAATAGCAAAGAGAAGAGTAGCTCACCCGCAATTAGCCAGAAATACTTCTTCCTCGGCAAATGGATCTGCCATCCTTCGCGCTGCTCAGCTCGTCGGTGGTAGAGGCGGGCTCGATCTTCGCAACGGCTGGCACGACATTCGGCATTAGAGCTCGGTAGCAGCGAGTAGGCGCAACAACTTGGCGCCGGAAGTCAAATGACCGAAGAGATCATTCCGGTTGGAGAGGGGATTTCACCGCCGCCGGTGCTAGGGTTCATCTGAAAGGAGGAAGGGAGGGAGTGGATTTGTGAATTTGGTCAACACACCATGCTCCATTAGTATCTCGTTTCTCCTACGTGGTTGCCACGTTGGCGCTCGCGTCACGGAAATATTACTGACATGAGGGTCCCGACCATCAACTTCACGGGGCAGTTTCACGGCATGTTTGGATTTGGTAGGGGTGAGACGAGTTTGCATCGAAATGGCCCCTCTTGGTAGTTGGCGGCCCAACATTTCAAAACGCGGCAATTTCAGGCAACTTAGGTAACGCGGTGCACTCGCCCTCGAACTTTGGTACCGCAGCCCGGTAGCTCCCACCTCGAGGCCATGATCGCTGGCCGACCGTGCCCAAGCCACAGGAGACCACCAGCCCCTCTCCGTTGCTCCAGGAAGGAAGGTGTGATCACACCGCCGACCACGGTCCACCCCACAGCCACAGCTAGCCCTTGGACCACCGAGTACAAGCCCCGCACTAAGCCTCTGCGCCGCGCCAGCACAAGCCATAGTGCCATCCCCGGCAAGGCAGCACACGCCGTGCCTCGACCATAGCCCGCGCGCGCCGCTCCGCCTTGACCACAGCACCCCGCCAGACACGCTCTTCCCCCGCCGCGCGACCCACAGCCACGGGGAACCACGTCGAGCACCGCCTGTGTCGCTCAGAGTGTGAGACTCTCCCGACCATTAGCCACCGCCCCTCGCGTCGCCATTAAGCCCTAGCTGACCACCAGGGAACCGCCCACCATCCGCCTACCTTGCCCACACCGATAGCTCGATGTGTCGTCGTCTCTGACGAGCTCCGCCCATGCCTCTGTCCACCCCTCGCTCCACTATAAATAGAGCGCCTCCCAGCACCGTTTCCTCACACCAATCCCATCCACTCCCCCTCAGAGAACTCCCAGAGCCCCACCGGAGCTAGCCACAGCCCGTAGCGCCCCAATTTCGCCGGAGTCTGCTGCATAAGGAGGAGAAGGGTGCCAGTGATCCAGGCCATCTCCCGGGCCGCCGCCGGTATCAGGAGAACCGCCATCATTGACTCATCCATTTGGCCGCCTTGCCACACTCGCTGGAGCCCTGGTACACCCTCACTGCACCCTCACCGACCATGCTAGGGTTTGTCCCCATCGAGAATTGTACCGGTGTGGACGATGGTTGTGAGCCGTTGATCCAGGATCTAATCCTGCGGCCACCGTCCTCCCATAACGATTTGGCAGCCCCTGTCCCACTGACAGGTGGGGCCCACAGTTAAAGCCAGCCCGGGCGCTGCGTGGAGTAAAGTGAGCCGGCCCATTTATTTCCCGCGCTGGCCCTCTGATTCAAATTAGGATTTTTCTTTTAGACTTAAACTAGATTCTATCCCTTAGTTTGAAAATCAATTCAGAGAGTTATGCTTCACCAAATGACATGATTCCAATTTTGTTGGAAAGATAATTTAAATCTCTATCCAAGCCCGTTGGATTTAAATCAATTAGAGTTAGAGATCTGTCCTAGGAAAAATAACCAGACAGAAGCGTTTTCACACTCAAACATTTTTCTAAAATCAACCATAAGAGCTTTTGAGTTGATTCCAACTCTCAAAAATCACATTTAACCATACCTATCTGAATATGTAATAATATTCAGATTGCATGCAGTGACTTTGGACTAGTACCAAAATAATGCTATATAGGCATTTCTAGTCACTTTAAATCATTAAATATTAAACTTAAACTTACTAAAATGTGATCCAACATTTAAATCACATTCCCATGTATTAGAATATGTGGTGATAACATGTGTTCATATGATCCCATATTTTAATTGGAGAATATCTTGATTATTTTCAATAAGTAGAAATTAATTTTCTCAAATAAAAAGAATGAAATTAGTTCATTAAACCTTGTGATGTTTGTGATGAAGCTAGATCATCAAATGTCTGCCTTAGAGTACTAAATAGACTAGTTAAGTATTGTTTGGTGATTGTGTATCCCGTATGTATTTATAGACGATAGTACCGACCAAGCTTACGAGGAGGAGGAGTTCTACCAACAGGAAGAGGAAGAGAATTTCAACCACTGCACTACCCAAGGCAAGCTAGCACTTGCAAGTATTATACTTATGCAAGCCATCATTAACAATGCAAGCTAACACTTGCAAGCTAGTTAACCCAAGCAAGATGCCTTAAGCATGCTTGGTTATACTTTTTGACTTATACCATCCCAAGTCTTATTTACAAGCTTTACTTTCTTTTACTTTACCAAAGTTCCTTACCTTGTTTATAGATAGCATAAATAGTATAAAACATGGCCTATCTAGTTAGATTTAGATGTCATTCTATGGCATGAGATTGAAGAATTAGTATCCTACCTTAGTGAACAATCTAAACCAAGACTTGATCACTTTAGATGGGAATACTTGGTGAAAATGACTTATGAAAACCTTAGAATGATGAGTCATTCTATTGATATGTTTTGACATGTGTTGAGAAACACAAATGGTTTATGATGATGAAAATGTTGAGGCATGAGCCTTAGCCCTTTATAAAAACTGATGGTTGGGTTCGGATGCGATACCATTCCAAACTTACCGACAACCACATTACCTGAATTGGGTAAGGCTTAGATGGAAGTTTATATGCATTAGTATGAGTTCCATCGCGGGAGAGGTCTGAGCTGAGGCTACCTCTCAATGTTCTCCACCTATGCAGTGCCCAGGATGGCAGATGGCGATGGCTAGCAGGCTAAGCTCATAGGAGAGGTGCTTATACTAGGGTGTCTAATTGAAAGGTTATGTTTGATTATCCGCATACTAAGTATGATGGTTCAGGGTTATCCCTGACAAATGTATCGAATCTTGTGGTGAAAGTGTACCACCTCTGCAGAGTGTCAAACTATTCGAGTAGGCGCGTCCGTGGTCATGGACAGTTGGAGTGGCCATACTGTTCCATTGTCAGATGTTTTCAAAATGACTTATGAAATGAATTGTGACATGACTTGACCACAACAAAGTTGTGACTATGACAACTAAGTTCCCACTTAGGTGATTTAGAACTTTATTTTATCTTTCTTTGTCTCTGAACTCAGCTTAGGTTTCAAACTAAACTTTACAAATAAACTTAGAGTTAGCAATCCTACTAGAACTACCTTACTTGTTAGTGATAGTTTGCGAGTACTTAAAGAGTACCCATGGCTTTTGTCCCTGGCTATCCTACTAGAAGATGGACCCCACCGATACGCTTATTATTTATTCCGTTGCTTGTTGTACTAAGACTAGATCATGAGATCCTTTATTCGTGTAAGACCTTATTATGGTTTGTAATGGATGATGTAATGTGATATCCAATCTGTTATGTCTCGCAAAAATGGTAATCCTAGGATTGTGATGTATGGCATAATAGGCATCTGGGATTAAAAATCCTGGTGTTAACACTACATCAGGCTCATCTTTCTCCACCATTTCCGCAATAGGTGCGGGCTAGGTGGGATTAGGGTTTTCCAAGATCCAGAACTCTACCTCCTCCACAGATAAAGTGGACCCAGAAACTTCCTCTGCCTCTATCATCACTGCTGGGGTGGGTGGGGCAGGTTCAGCGAAACCGATGTAAACATCGATCTCACCAAATGACATGATGGTGTAGGCAGTCACAACCTCCCTAGCCAGAATCCAGGTCTCATCAAGAACGATGAGAAGGATGTTGCTGGCGTAGAGGACGCAATCAACAACGATGGTCTTGTCGATTCTGATTCTTGCAGATTCCGCTCGGAATGCAGATCCGAAGCTCACTTGCCCAATGGTGGGCGCCAACTGTCGTCAGATTGATGACAAGTACGCCATGAGGGGGTCCTCGGGGCGTGTGGAAGAGAGCGGTGTGAGATGTACGGTGTTCAAGGACGGTGAGCACACAAGTTTACCCAGGTTCGAATCCGCCGGCTTTGGACGGATCCTACTCCTGCTAGCAATCCAGTAATACGGCAGTGTCGGAATATGGGTTACAAGGGTTTCACTTGTGTGAGTTGAGATTGTAGACTATTGTGAGGTTCCCTAAAGGCTTACCCTAGGACGACTTATATAGATATCCGGCGTAGGGTTTACAGGAGAGACCTATCCGGCTACGACTAAGAGTTAGTCACAGAGTACATCTTGAACTACAAGTAACATAAGAGGCCTATGTCAGTAAGTCTTATGGGCCTTCCCGTAGCCGGACTGGACTCCGTATCTTCTCCCTGATTGGGCCACCCGTGAAGCAAAGCTCTAACCTGAAGTGGGCCACCCTGGTCAGTGAGGTACAGTGAGGATACCTAGAAAGTATATCCCCAACAATTGGCACAACATAAATTATTCATCTCGAATTTCCTTTATCCTCTGTAGTCTGTCCTTGTTCACCCTCGCGCGCCTTCTTTAGTTCCTTCAACAGATCCACAATGCAGTACTCTAGATTCTTCTTGTCTTCCCTGAGCTGATCCCTCTCCTTTTCTGCATTATGAATCAGCAACCTGTGACTATCTCGAAGCTTCTTTGCAGTTCCAACAACCAAGCTCCCATTGATTCTGTCACTTAGTTCTGACTGCAAATTGTCGATTTCTTGTTCCAGCTCCTTATTTCATACTAACAGCTTGTAATTTTTTCAGCCGCATCACAAGCATCCGTAAATCTCCTCGACCTTTCCAACTCATACATCTCCCATAAGTAGGCCAAACATTTCTTAAGTGCATCTGGCCACTCAAGATCCACCCACTCTACTGCTTTACACATTGGGCCAACCTAAAAAACACACTATCGTGTTATGGACACACATGATACATTTTTCTTCATGTCACCATTGCACATAATGTAAACAAACCTGATTTACAACCCAAAAACCGTCTCCCAGTGTTCCTACCTTCGAATGCAACATATCTCCTCAGTTTTAGCCCATGGTCACATGGTACTTCTCCATCGAGATCTAGGCCCTCCCATTCGGAGTCATAGATCGTCCATGGTACCTATAAGTAAACGCAAAGCTGGAATTGAACACAATTGCATGCACATATGGAGCTCAGATCGAGGGATTTACCAATGCCTAACCCTAGCCTGAAAATAGAGGAACTCACATCATGGAAGGAATACTCGATGTCAGAGTGAAGGTTGTCGCTGCTCGACTGGTCCTCCTTGTCGTTCTAGGAAAACATGGCAAATGTGTCGTTATCGATGAGGAGAGAGAGAGAGAGTTTGAGAGAGAGAGCGAAAGAGTGGCGAAAGTGAAATGTGTCACCGCTGCAACAATGACTAAATTGGCATGTTACAATAGTTTAATGGATACCATGCCGTTTCCCTAGATTACTGTCTCCTGCCTAATAGGGTTTCTCTTCATACATTCTTATTTCAAATATTAAACCTGTACTCCCTCCATCCCAGTTTCATTGCCTAAGGAGAACATACCAGTATATTACATCATCTAAAGAAACAAAATCATGCCAACTACAAGGTACTTATGCATCACTTGTTCAGTCATGGTTTCACAAAACATTACATTACAATCTCTCAAGAAACATAATCACGGAAACAAGTATATTATATCAACTCAAGAAACAAAATCATGTCAACTACAAGGTACTTACGCATCACTTGTCCAGTCATGGTTTCACAAAACATTACATTACAATCTCTCAACAAACAAAATAACAGAAACAAGTACAGTACATCATCTCAAGAAACATAATCATGTCAACTACAATATATTTATGCATCACTTGTCCAGTCATGGTTTCGCAAAACATTACATCACAATCTCCCAACAAACATAATAACAGAAACAATTATAGTACGTCATCTCAAGAAACATAATCATGTCAACTATAATGTACTTATGTCTTATTACAACAACGATGGTTTGAGTGAGTGACATGTCCAAAAATCTAAACAGCTCGCACAACATTATATCACAATCTCTCAACAAATATAATCACATAAACACAGTCTAAATGCAACTGTAGTCAATGTTACAAATACAGGCAGGGGAACCCCACGGTCCATATGACAAGCATAGGGTAGCAGCTCTCATCATATCTCATCAACGTTAACCACCTCATTCTGTTCAGCCACTATAGGGGCCTCTACATCCACTATAACCTGTTCAACAACATCAGAAATTGTACCAAGCAAGAACACCTTCCTGGTTTGCTTCTTTCATCGCATAATCTGCATAAGATCTTCAGTATCCAAAACCTCTATGAATTCCTGCTTCTTATGATGCCACCACCGGATTTTTTCCATCTACTTAGGGCCAATACTGAGTTCCTTACCGATCATCTCTCTCATTTCATCAAGAGTTATGTTTTTGTAATCGATAGTGATCTCCATAGTACATGATGAAACTGGCTTATTAACTCCCTCATCAAGTTTTGGCATGTATGAATCCGACTCTAAGTGTATACTGAACTTATCTAGATCAACATCTATTAGTCTGTAGTATCTAGGAGTCGAAGCTTTGGCAGCAAGATCTCCAGCATCTGCATACATATCATCAATCATCACTTCAACTTTCACCTTACGACCAGATTCATAACACTCCCAAACCATCTGAAGCTCATGGGAGTGCTCAATTTGCATATAGGTGTCATTCATGTTGCGCCACACCAATTTTGTCCTCTATCTAGAACCCCGAGGAATCCTAACATGAAGCATATCTACTAGCTGCGAAATAGACACAACCTCTTTGCAATTCACAAGCAGATGCACATCTTGCCCGAACACAACCCTCTCGCAACCAAAATCTAGTTTTGTAGTGTACTGGCGAACATGAACTGTGAACTCATATAGGTCCCTTGTATCAAAGATGTGCGTAATTTGATTAAAAAGGGGAACTTTTCAGCTCATTCGATTATATTATGCCGTAACTAATCTACTTGTAAGATAATGCACAGATAAGAAAAATTCACCTTGTTCTTCTCTGTCGGCTACATTGTCAGAGACAATGGCGAATATCCCCATTGATCCAAGACCGTTTGTGCCACCAGGCTTCGATATTCTACAGGTACCTAGTCGAGTGGGAGTCAAGAGGGTGGTCGTGGCTCATAGGCCTCTGCTCCATGAATAGTATGCCATCGCCACCATTGCTCCAGTTCCTCCAGGTCAGATTCTGTTTGAAAACATTGAGGAAGTTCTGCAGGATTTCCTGGCCAATGAGATGCATGTGGGTTTTAGAGATATCCAAGCTCGTCCTTTTGGGTCTGGATATGTTAAATTTGCACTAACTAGCGACAGAGACATGCTGATTAGAGAAAGCCCCATTCCGTTTGAGGAGGTGCACATTTCTTGTTCTAACCACAATGATGGCATCAATTGGAGAAGAGCTCAGTTTAATAGGGAGGTTTGGGTCCTACTTGTTGGCCCCCCTCTTGATCACTAGTATACTAAGGATCTAGATGCCATCTTCTCAGACTTTGGCAAGCTTATCACGTGGGAAAATATTCCCAATCACAAGGGTAGAATCATGGCTAAAGTTACGGTCACTAATCTTGAGGACATTCCAAAAAGTGTCAGGTTCACTAAAGGGGACTCTGATGAATCTCAGTCCTAGACATTCTTTGTCGATGTACTTTTGCAGAATATGCTGGGTGGTGGTCCACCACATGAGGATCCTTTACCTGATGAGGGGGTAGACCCTGACCCAATTCCTAACCTGAACCCTGCTGCCAATCTATTTGTACCACCTCCTGCCAACTTTCATGATGCTGACAACAATGATGCTAAGGGGTGGGGACACTGGGCTATGGGGAATAATCAGAATGATGCTCAGGAAGATCATCCAAATGCTGCTCTTAACCAACTGATGGATGCCATTATGGAGGATGTGTTACCTGATGATCCTCAACATCCTCCCCCACAAGATAACAGTGTTGTTACTGTTTCTTCTTTTGTCCATGGTCAAAATGGTTCTGACAACAGTGGGGGACAGTCCCAAAACAACAATTTGGTTCTTGACGAGGATGAGGTAATACAAAATAATCTGAATGCATCAGTTGGAGAAGGTTTGGAACACATAATGAATGCTTACAACTCAGAATCAGAGGAAGTTGATAATGTGGATAATTCAGAAAATGCTGGTCTAGATAACCCAGGATGATTCTAAGATGCTTTCACCTCAGTTGGCTCACTTTTAGGTTGGGTTTATGCATACTCACTTTGCACAGATTCCTGATCTTCATGCTACTAAACAGTCATTTTCAAAACAAGGATTGGACCTATGGGATAGGTTCTTTGCTCCTCATTGCAAAGTCAGTGGAAGAGTCAGAAGTTTTGATATTCCTGTAAGTTGGTTCAATTACATCACTCTTTTGCTTTTGACACCTAAAATTTTTGATTGGGCAAAACATTTCCTACAATCTTCCTTGTGGGATATCTTAAAGGAATTCAACTTAAATGAGCAGACAATCCCTTTCTCTGTTTCTGATGCTTGTGTAACTTAGACAGCACCTACTTGTATTCTTTAGGGGGAAAAAAGATAAGTTGACTGAGATTCAGAGAACAACCAACTCACCTGCTACCCCTATAAGGAAGAGGAGGGGAAACTCCACTCTTGTTGAAAATGAGGTGAGAAGAAGTCCTAGAATCATTGAGTTAAATGATGGTTTTAAGAGTCATGCTAATTGCACTAGTAAAGACTATCTTACATGCAATGTTGCTCCACGTGATATTAGTACAAAAATTGTTAAAAATCTAGCTACCTCCTTTTGCAAGGTTGCTGAGGAAGGAATTGAAAAGAGGCTTCTGAAAAAAAGCAAGATTGTTGAAAAAGTGAAGGTGGCACCAGGGCCAAGAACCTCTTCATTCTCTGCTGGTAGAGAAAAGGACCTTCTGCAAATTCTGACAAGGTCATGGACAAAAGGAATGCTTCTGCTGGAGATAGCTCTCAGCAGTTGTAGCATCCCGATAAAGCCACTACTAGAAAATCGCGTGTTATTTTTATTTTATGCATCATCATGATCGTACCTCATGTCATCATGCCATATTGCATTTGAGCATCGTCATGTCATCAGGCATCTGTTTGCCTCAAACTATTTTACAAAGCCTATATTTGTTTTCTAAATATCCCCTCGCTATTTCAAATGTAAAACCTCGGTCCGTTCGGATCTTGTATTTTCCTAAAGAATTTTACAAAAGGATATTCAAAAAAACTAAATAAAAATAATAAAACATATTTTTTATGGGGGAGGCAGCTAAACGGCTAGGCCCAAGGCCCAGCCGCAGGCCACCTACCACCCCACATATCCTAACCCTAATCACACAAACCAACCACACCCCATCCATCCCACTCCCTGCCGCCGCCAACTACCCCACCAACACGCACCCAGTGCGCGTTGCGACTGCGAGCCACACTTGCCGCGCTACACGCCAACGCACGCTTCCATCCTGCCTGCCCGCTCCCGGCCGAACCCATCGACGTGTTCGCTCACCCACTGCATCGTGCACACGACCGTGCCCACCCCGCGACGGCCTCCTCACGTACGTCGCCCTCAACCCCCGGCCCCACCACGCGGCCACCCAGTCCCATGCCGTCCGTGCTTCTCTCCCCTGCCCGACGCGTTTTGCGCATGGTCTCGCTCTCCCTCTTCGCGTCTCCCTCCTCGGCGCTCCCCCACCACCGCAAGCCCACAGTTGCCTCTCCTTCCTCCATCTGCAGCGAGCTCAACCACCCTCATATCCATATGTCCCTACCCTTGGCCATGCATGCCGTCGCCAGAAGCCCCGTCGCCGACTATCGCCTCTTCTTCGCCACAGCTATGCCCCATCCATCCCGTCTCCGGTCAGCTTCTGATCCCTGGTGCCATGTCCGTCCTCAAGGTCGCCTCGATCTTGGGCACCGCCGCCCCTACAACCTCGCCTCCAGGACGGCGCATGCCCTCGGCCCGTCGCCGCCTGTAGAACCGGCTGAAGGACCGCATTGCTCAGAGCCTCTACCGCGCGTGGCTACGTTCCTGGCAACCTCGCCGACCATGGCCGTCTCCGCGACCCTGCCTGCGCCTCCTCACCTTGCTCCTCCCGTGAACCGCTACTGCTCCGAGCTCCGGCCCTGCTCCTCCCGCGCGGGTCCTCGCAGCACCGCAGGTCGTGCCCTCCTCGATCAACCATGCCGTCGTGCTCCCGCTACACGGCCAGAGCCAGCGCAGGTCGCGTCGTCGCCACCTCGTCGTGCGGCCCAAGCTCGCCGGCCTCTCGCTGTCCCTCGACCTCAACCACCACGAGGCCATCTTCCACCATTCTTGCCAGACACGTGTATGTCCTATGCTTGTTTGGCTCTGTGGGATTCTAAACATCATTTTGTCTATTGATCCGTGAAAGTTTCGGGCAGGTATGCAAGCTCCCTCGCAGCTACCTTCCAAGACCTCCTCGACAAGATATCCAACGAAGCCATGTACCCGTGAGGTGACAAGATGCGTCAAGACCAGACAAGTCATCTCGACCACCGATGCCGAACCAAGTTCTCCCAGACCCCAAGCCCCTTGGGTCACCAAGATCTTCCTCATGGAACCGAAGACCCCTGATCCGGAGATCGATCCCTCGAGACCCCAAGATCTTCGGAACCCTAATGTGATCCCCTACCCGAGACCCCTATTTTTATAACATATAACATCTAACTTGTTGCATAGTAAATATTCATACTTGCATACATATTGTGGGTGTTTGGGGATTTTTCGATGATCCATCTAAATTAAATATGGAGCGCATATGCGGGTTATTCATGTCTATTAACGCCTCTATTTAAATTTGTGTAGTGAACCGATGCCATGTTTGCCTTGTAAAGACAACATTTAAATTGTGGGGTACCTAAATAACTTGAACCTTCTATTAATTGTCGGGACCCCGGTTCCGATTAATATTGCCTAATTGCACCACATCTGTGCCATGTCATGCATCATATCATACATCATGCCCGATCTTTTGTCGTAGTATTAAATAGTGCATCCGGTGTTCTTTGGTTCTTCGTGGATTAGGCGGTTGAGTGGATGCGAGTATCGACAAGTTCTTCGGATAACGTATCTTCGACAGTGATTCCTAGGCGAGCATTCTCCCCCTTTCTACTTATTTTGCATTTATAGTCTTTATTT
The DNA here is from genome assembly GCA_910589775.1 of Avena eriantha. Taxonomy (NCBI): domain Eukaryota; kingdom Viridiplantae; phylum Streptophyta; class Magnoliopsida; order Poales; family Poaceae; genus Avena; species Avena eriantha. Next base: position 227,829,571 of record OU342741.1, read on the forward strand.
CCACCTGTTGATCTATTGCTATCCGTGTTGTGATGCTTTAGTTTCCGTGCACCATTTATATTCCCAACAGCCTCTATATTTCCTTGGACACATCCTATTACCTGTTGTTTGATAGCCAGTCGGCCTTGCGAGTCATAGTTGCTTGCTCAGGTGCTGTTTCGCGTCGTTGTCGTTCCATAGTTGGAAGGTTGGCACATGCTTACTGGTGGAGATGATAATGAATTTAAATACAACTATTAAATTGCTGGGAATAGATATAACTAATGCAGAGGCATCGGTGGGCAATAGATGTTATTTGGTTCTTCCACGCTCACTTGTGTCTCTTAGGACCCCGAGTACTTGATACCTGTTCCTTGACTATCGCACTATCCGCATGTGGGACCATGAATCCCCTTGGCTAGAGCTTGATTCATTTCTTATTTCTTGGGGCCACAAACTAGTTTGGAGCTTTATTACTATCCTGTACTTATGCCATGCTTTACTGCTTTATTTACGATTATGCGTGGGGCACATGTACTGTTTTGGATCGTGCCATGTTTTCGCGGTATCGACAAGCCTAGTCACACTTTCAGGTTCCCAGTCGTTTACAGCCGTCGTCAAAAACCATGGGTCCATCTCGGAGCCGGCCAAATTCGTTGTGGGTAGCTTAGTGGGGTGGCCCCCTGAAATATTTTATGAATCCTGTGATTGCTTTGTCGTGAAAGCCTCATTGGGTTTTTATTTGGTTTTTCCAAGGTTGATCGTGCGTGTGTTGCTATTTGTGCACCCCTGTAGGGTAAAACTTTCTGAAAGCTGTGTCCGCGGTTATGGACGACTTGGAGCACAATATCTCGATCATAGACAAGCATAACTAAAGTAGTGCTATAAATTTGACTTAATATGTGACTAGTAATCAGCTTCACTATAAGTGCCAACAACTGGTGGAACTGGGTGTATCGTGTCATGTTATACTTTCCTAGTAAGTATCGCAACTCCAATGGAATGAAATAAAAGTGCCAAAAACTGTTGGGTTTGGGATGTCACATGCTAATTGTATCTGACTAGTAAGTACTTCAACTACAACTGAATGGTTAACTAAAACTGCCCACTACTTATGCTATCAGGATGACTCATGCTATTTATATCTGACTAGTAAGTGCTTCAACTATAATGGAATGAATAAAACTGACAACTATGTGAGTTCCTCGGTTTGACTTCCTCGTTTGGTCTCGAGGGGGAAATGCCAGGATGGGTATGTTTGGTGTTAGTATCGGGTTGGATCCGAATAGGTCCTTCTTATCCCTCTCTAATAGTCGCCAGTTTTACTGAGTCTGTATAGGTTGTTTAGTGCTAAAGCGCTGCCGCTTTAGTCCACCATACCTATGGAGGCGAGAGCCGCCGAATTCTAGCCTCGTCGTGTACTGGCCTTAGTACTAACCGCTCCCTTTTTCCTTTGCCCTTTGTCAGTACCCCTTTTGTTTTAGCAGGTTTGAGATCGACATCGTTAGCAGGGTTACCCTTCTGGCTTGGCCTGGGCAGGGTTATGGGTGCCATTGGTTATTCTTCAGGGCTTTTAGCCCCATTTGCATCTTATCCGTACTCGAATGTTGTATCCTTTCAAGGTGATTTGGATCTTTGTATTGTATATCTGTATTCTTGACTTATGGAGTCGTTGTTGTATATATATGTTTCTTTGGGTTCCATCGTGGACTATTGTGTAATGTTATTACTTCGTTTTCCACCCGCACGCAAGTGCTTGGTGGGCGCCCTTGAATCGTTTCTATGTGGGTTTGGCAGGATTCGCTAAAACTTGCATAGGGCCGATTCGAGGGTGTTACAAAGTGGTATCAGAGCTCAGCAGTTGCGATACCCCACTGGTCCAGACCGTAGGATAACCTAGCTAACAACCGATGTAGAGTGTCAAAACTATTTTGGAAAATCGGTTGGATAGATCTGATTAGATCTGTTTTTACTCCTTACCCCTATGCTATTCTCCTCTTACCTCTGCGTGTTTTGAATCTGCTCTCTTATCTTTATTTCGAGTCCAGGAATTCTCGTGGTTGGGTTTTCGTCGTACCTTCAGGGTTTCGATTCCTTTCTCTTGCAACGGTGTTTCCACATCCAGTCTTCGTGCCATCGGAGTAGCCCTTCATCAGTGGTACCTTTCGGTGGATCCAAATTCACTAAAATCTTTCTTTGTACCTCCCGATGTTTTCTAACACGACGAACTCCACCACATCAGATTTGATAGAGAGCCTACATCACTCCTTTATGTTTCTATACATCGTTTGTCAAGATCTTCAGTCTGAATCCTGAGAGTTCATTGCATAATTCTTCTATTCATGTACAGAGTAATGCTTTGGGTGCGCAATGGACTGATCCCCATCCGACTACTCTTATCATTCGCTTATGTACATTGAACTGGTGGATCAATGCAACTTTACTCCCTTTCACGGAAGTTAGAGGTGGCCTATCTGTTGAGACCTCTCCCTTCATCTTTGTTTCTCCGGAGTGTTCTCTCGACGAACGTGAACAATGACCCATTGTTGGTGGTGTCGCTGATTTCAAGATGGAGCAATAATCTTTTTTAGTGGTGTCGTGAGGATCTGCACGAAGCGAAAAGATTCATATCATCGACCTTCTTCCCCGTACCATGAGGCGGACCTTGAGGGCGAGATCCATTGTTAATGGTGTCGAATTGTAGCATCCCGATAAAACCACTACTAGAAAATCGCATGTTATTTTTATTTTATGCATCATCATGATCATATGCTCGTGTCATCATGCCACATTGCATTTGAGCATCGTCATGTCATCAGGCATCTGTTTGCCTCAAACTATTTTACAAAGTCTATATTTGTTTTCTAAATATCCCCCTCGCTATTTCAAATGTAAAACCTCGGTCTGTCTAGATCTTTTGTTTTCCTAAAGTATTTTACAAAAGGATATTTAAAAAAAACTAAATAAAAATATTAAAACACATTTTTTATGGGGGAGGCAGCCAAATGGCTTAGACCAAGGCCCAGCCGCAGGCCACCTACCACCCCACATATCCTAACCCTAATCGCCCAAACCAACCACACCCCATCCATCCCACTCCCTGCCGCCGCCAACTACCCCACCGATACGCACCCAGCGCGCGCTGCGACTACGAGCCGCACTTGCCGCGCTACACTCCAACACACGCTTCCATCCCGCCTGCCCGCTCTCGACCGAACCCATCGACGTGTTCGCTCGCCCACTACGTCGCACACACTGCCGTGCCCACCCGCGACTTCCACCTCACGTACGTCGCCCTCAACCCCCGGCCCCACCATGCGGCCACCCAGTCCCATGCTGTCCGCGTCTCTCTCCCCTGCCCGACGCGTTTTCCCCATAGTCTCACTCTCCCTCTCCGCGTCTCCCTCCTCGGCGCTCCCCCACCACCACAAGCCCCCGGTCGCCTCGCCTTCCTCCCACTACAGTGAGCTCCACCACCCTCATCTCCCTCTGGCCCTGCCCTAGGCCATGCGCGTCACCGCCAGAAGTGCCGTCGCCGCCTATCGCCTCTACTCCGCCACATCTATGCCCCATCCATCCCGTCTCCATAAAGATTCTGATCCCTAGTGCCATGTCCATCCTCAAGGTTGCCTCGATCTTGGGCACCGCCGCCCCTACGAACTCGTCTCTAGGTCGGCGCATGTCCTCGGCCCGTCGTCTCCTGCAGAACCGGCTCAAGGACCGCATCGCCCGGAGCCTCTACCACGCGTGATTGCGTTCCCGGTAACCTCACCGACCATGGCCGTCTCCGCGACCCTTCCTGCGCCTCCTCACCTTTCTCCTCCCGTGAACTGCTACCGCCCCGAGCTCTGGCCCTGCTCCTCCCGCGCAGGTCCTCGCAGCACCGCAGGTTGCGCCCTCCTTGATTGACCCTGCCGTCGTGCTCCCGCTCCATGGCCAGAGCCCACGCAGGTCGCATCGTTGTCACCTCGTCGTGCGGCCCAAGCTCGCCGGCCCTCTCGCTGTCCCTCGACCTCAACCGCCACGAGGCCACCTTCCACCATCCTTGCCAAACGTGTGTATGTCCTATGCTTGTTTGGCTCTGTGGGATTCTAAACATCATTTTGTCCGTTGATCCGTGGAAGTTTCGGGCAGGTGTGCAAGCGCCCTCGCAGCTACCTTCCAATACCACCTCGACAAGATATCCAACGAAGCCATGTACCGTGAGGTGACAAGATGCGTCAAGACCAGACAAGTCATCTCAACCACCGATGCCAAACCAAGTTCTCCCAGACCCCAAGCCCCTTGGGTCACGAAGATCTTCCTCATGGAACCGAAGACCGCTGATCCGGAGACTGATCCCTCAAGACCCCAAGATCTTCGGAACCCTAATGTGATCCCCTACCCGAGACCCCTATTTTTATAACATATAACATCTAACTTGTTGCATAGTAAATATTCATACTTGCATACATATTGTGGGTGTTTGGGGCTTTTTCGATGATCCATCTAAATTAAATATGGAGCGCATATGCGGGTTATTCCTGTCAATTAATGCCTTCATTTAAATTTGTGTAGTGAACCGATGCCATGGTTGCCTTGTAAAGACAACATTTAAATTGTGGGGTACCTAAATAACTTGAACCTTCTATTAATTGTCTGGACCCCAGTTCCGATTAATATTGCCTAATTGCACCGCATCTATGCCATGTCATGCATCATATCATACATCATGCCCGATCTTTTGCCGTAGTATTAAATAGTGCATCCGGTGTTTCTTTTAGTGCTGTGATTCTTCGCGGATTAGGCCGTTGAGTGGATGCGAGTATCGACAAGTTCTTCGGGAAACGTATCTTTGACAGTGTTTCCCAGGCGAGCATTCTCCCCCTTTCTACCTATTTTGCATTTATTGTCTTTATTTCCTCCTATTGATCTATTGCTATCTGTGTTGCGATGCTTTAGTTTTTGTGCACCATTTATATTCCCTACAGCCTCTATATTGCCTTGGACACATCCTATTGCCTGTTGTTTGCTAGCCAGTTGGCCTTGTGAGTCGTAGTTGCTTGCTCAGGTGCTGTTTCGCATCGTTGTCGTTCCACAGTTGGAAGGTTGGCACATGCTTAATGGTGGAGATGATCATGATTTTAAATACAACTATTAAATTGCTGGGAATAGATATACCTAATGTAGAGGCATCAGTGGGAAATAGATGTTATTTGGTTCTTCCACGCTCACTTGTGTCCCGTAGGACCCCGAGTACTTGATACCTGTTCCTTGACTATCGCACTATCCTCATGTGGGACAATGAATCCCCTTAGTCAGAGATTGATTAATTTCTTATTTCTTGGGGCCACAAACTAGTTTGGGGATTTATTACTATCCTGTACTTATGCCATGCTTTACTGCTTTATTTACGATTATGCATGGGGCACATGTACTGTTTTGGATCGTGCCACGTTTTCGCGGTATCGACAAGCCTAGTCACACTTTCAGGTTCCCAGTCGTTTACAGCCGTCGTCAAAAACCATGGGTCCATCTCGGTGGGGTGGCCCCCTGAAATATTTTATGAATCCTGTGATTGCTTTATCGTGAACGCCTTGTTGGGTTTTTATTTGGTTTTTCCGAGGTTGATCGTGCATGTGTTGCTATTTGTGCACCCCTGCAGGGTAAATCTTTCTGAAAGCCGTGTCCGCGGTTATGGATGACTTGGAGCACAATATCTCGAACATAGACAAGCATAACTAAAGTAGTGCTATAAATTTGACTTAATATGTGACTAGTAATTAGCTTCACTACAATGGAATGGATAATAAAAGTGCCAACAACTAGTGGAACTGGGTGTATCGTGTCATGTTATATCTGCCTAGTAAGTATCGCAACTCCAATGGAATGAAATAAAAGTGCCAACAACTGCTGGGTTTGGGATGTCACATGTTAATTGTATCTAACTAGTAAGTACTTGAACTACAACCGAGTGGTTAACTAAAACTGCCCACTACTTATGCTATCAGGATGACTCATGCTATTTATATCTGACTAGTAAGTGCTTCAACTATAATGAAATGAATAAAACTGCCAACTGTGTGAGTTCCTCGGTTTGACTTCCTCGTTTTGTCTCGAGGGGGAAATGCTAGGATGGGTATGTTTGGTGTTAGTATCAGGTTGGATTCGAATAGGTCCTTATCCCTCTCTGATAGTCGCTAGTTTCACTGAGTCTCTATAGGTTGTTTAGTGCTGCTGTGTTGCCGCTTCAGTCCACCATACCTATGTAGGAGAGAGCCGCCGAATTCTAGCCTCGCCGTATACTGGCCTCAGTACTGACCGCTCCCTTTTTCCTTTGCCCTTTGTTAGTACCCCTTTTGTTTTATCAGGTTTGAGATCGACATCGTTATCAGGCTTACCCTTCTGGCTTGGCCTGGGAAGGGTTATGGACGCCATTGGTTATTCTTTAGGGCTCTTAGCCCCATTTGCATCTTATCCGTACTCGGATGTTGTATCATTTCAAGGTGATTTGGATCTTTGTATTGTATATCTGTATTCTTGACTCATGGAGTCGTTGTTGTATATATATGTTTCTGTGGGTTCCATCGTGGACTTTTGTGTAATGTTATTACTTTGTTTTCCACCCGCACGCAAGTGCTTGGTGGGCGTCCTTGAATCGTTTCTATGCGGGTTTGGTAGGATTCGCTAAAACTTGCATAGGGACGATTCGAGGGTGTTACAGCAGCACAAGAAACCATCCAAGAAATAATTTTAATGTATTGCATCATTTATTATCTGAGGGGTGGCAGGAATACTTTAAGTTTTCCTGGGTATTGTAATAGTCATATATACTACTATCTTTTGATGTCCTTTTGCCTTCTGTGGATACTAGGATGCTTCTTTGGCTATGTTGAAAGAACTTATCTCTGCCATGATATTTGCCCTGTCTGGGAGTATAATTTTCTTCCCAGTATAGTCTCACAACCCACTCATATTTATGGATAATACAAGAAGTTGTAAAATTATGAACTAGAATATTAGAGGAATAAACTCTGAAAAAAAGTGGATGGCCTTATTTAATAAAATTGATGAATCAGGTGGTGATATCATCTGCCTGCAAGAAACAAAAAGAGAGAGCTTTAATCTGGATTACATAAAGAAATTTTGTCCCAAGAAATTCAATAAGTTTGAGTTTTTACCCTCAGTTGGTGCCTCTGGTGGAATTATTACCATTTGGAATGGGTCTTTATTTACTAGTGATTTGAATTTTAAAAATGAATTCTCTATCTCCATCAAGTTCCACTCCAACTTATCCAATGAGACCTGGTACCTTACTAATAGCTATGGTCCCTGTGATACACATAGAAAAGCTTCTTTCATTCAGTGGTTTCATAATATTGATATTACTGATGGTGTGGACTGGCTTGTGGTGGGAGATTTTAATCTAATTAGACAACCTTCTGACGGAAATAAAGGTGGAGGAGATATCAATGATATGTTACTTTTTAATGAAGCTATCAATAATCTTGGCCTGATTGAACTACCTCTGAAAGGGAAAAAGTTTACATGGAGTAATATGCAAAAAGACCCACTTCTTGAAAGACTAGGCTGGTTCTTCACCTCAAGCTCTTGGACTTCTTCTTATCCATCAACCTTTGTCTACCCTCTAGTCAGACCTACTTCTGATCATACTCCATGTATTATTAACATTGGCACCAAAATTCCCAGGGCAAGAGTTTTTAGATTTGAAAACTACTGGCTGCAACACATTGATTTTATTGGCATAGTTCAAAATGCTTGGAACATACCAGTTGCTTATCATGACAGTGCAAAGAATATAAATGCCAAGCTTAAAAATGTTAGAAGAGGCCTAAAACTTTGGGCAAAGAACCTCCCTTGTCTCAAACAATTGATTGGCTAGGTTAATCTGGCCATTGAACTTCTGGATAATTTTGAAGAATATAGATGCTTGAACATTTCTGAATGGAACTTGAGAGGTATTCTGAAGTCTCATGTCATTACTTTGTTACAAAATAAAAAGTCATATTGGAAGCAAAGAGGGGAGATTAAATGGGTCAAGCTTGGAGATGGAAACACAAAAAAAATTTCACTCAAAGGAAACTATCAATTATAGACATAATTACATCTCTACTCTCAAGAATGCTAATCAAGCTGAAATCTCTGATCATGAGGGTAAAGCTGCTTTATTATGGTCTGCTTTCAAAAATAGAATGGGAACTTTGGATAATACTACTATGCATTTCAATCTGGCTGATTTCTTTGGTGATGGGATGAGCACAAACTTAAGAGAAAATTTGGAAGCCCCTTTTCTAGATAAAGAAATTGATGATGTAGTGAAGGAACTTCCCAATGACAAGTCTCCTAGACCAGACGGCTTTAACAATGAATTCATTAAATGTTGTTGGCCAATAATTGGTAATGACATAAAAAGATGATTCGAGACTTCTATGATCATAAAATCTCTCTTGAGAGCATCAACTCTTCTTTCATCACACTGATTCCTAAAAAGAGCTGCCCTGAGACACCATCAGACTTCAGACCCATATCTCTTCTCAATAGTCTGTTGAAGATCATCACTAAACTTCTGGCAAACAGATTGCAGAAGATTATTTTAAAACTTGTCCATAAAAATCAATATGGATTTCTTCAACAAAGGTCCATTCAAGACTGCCTTGGCTGGGGGTTTGAATATCTATTCCAATGCCACCAATCAAAAGAGGAGATTCTTGTTCTAAAACTAGACTTTGAGAAGGCTTTTGACGTGATTGAAAATGTCAGCCTTTTTCTTTTTTCCTTGTTCCTGGAGTCACTAAAACAATTTGACCAGTTTGTTTCCATTTGGCAGCACTGGGCAGAAGAAGGAAGTAATTCTGCAAAAGTTGCTGGTATTGATGACCACTCCACTTTATCTCACGAACAGTTCATATGTTATTTATCTGATTTTTTCATTATATCAGACACCACTTCTTAACTTGATGACGATCTTTTGTAGGTAGGATTTTAGAACAACGGTTTACCTTTTGCTAATTCTATTTGTACAGATTGATAGGGAAAATATTTTCTGGTAAGTCAATGTAAAGAACTCAATCATTCCTAGCTCAATGAATCGGTCTACGAACATTAAGAAGGGTCTGGTGCGTACTCCACAGGAGAAAAAGTACGCAGGAAGTTACGCAACAGGCATTCAACACCTCAATACAAACTTGGACGAACCACCATCTCCTGTATCTGCTCCATCCAGATCAGAGATTGCTCTTTACCGGGTGGCACATGGCAGAGCTGGTGATAAGGGAAATGATCTGAATGTGTCCATCATTCCTCATTTCCCTGAGGACATTGGCCGGCTCAGGACTGTTATCACTCCTGACAGGGTGAAGAATGCTGTTTCACCTCTCCTTGATTTTTCCTTGTTTCCAAATGATCAAGCAATCCAGCGTCGAAACAATCTACTGAAGCATGTGGTAGTTGAAATATATGATGTCCCAGGCATCAGCTCTCTGAACATCGTGGTGAGGAATATCCTCGATGGTGGTGTGAACTGCGCTCCAGAAGGATAGATCGGCACGGAAAGACTCTGTCAGATCTCATTTTCTGCCAGAAAGTTGTATTAACCTAGGGTGTATATTATTACTCGGTACTGATCAAGACTTGGATTCAACCTCTTAGAAATTGGAATGCCTGAGGCGCCTTGAAAATTCTTGGTTGGTCTCTCCATTTGCTCTCCGTAATCCAAACCATTTGTCCACCCAGCTATGTCGCTGCATGTCCCTGGGCCGTTGCTTGGATTGGATATTTGGATCCTCTTAAGAAACCCGACAATTTTTACTTCTCTGGTTATCTTTTCCTTTTTCACAGTAGTGATAGAAGAGTGGCAGTTTGCATGTTTATGTGTACTTATATTTTGAATTGATTTTTATTTATCAGGAACGAAAAGCACCCGTTAAGGGCATCTGTAATGTATAAGAGCAAGTCCAGAAAAGCCCCGATATTTTCTCCAATATGTACACATGTAGGAGCCTTCCCTAACCCCTAAATTTTGCTTATCTCCAGTAGGTACCCTACCCCTATATTATTATCACATATATATTTTAATAGCATACAACCCACTTTGTAAAAAAAAAATCACCTGGAGCCTCACTTATCCCTTCGGAAGGGATAAAATCCCCAATTTCCGTCACCACCACCGCCGGCCGTCGATTCCCACTGCCGGAAGTCGATTCTCGCCGCCGCGCATCAAATCTGGCTGCCAGCCATCGATTCCAGTCATCAGCGAGAAGGGCGCCTCGCCGGCTGCGGTTCGGCCTTTTCTGCAACCAGCGCCCACATCCCGCTTGCTCCTGCCTGCTTCTCCTTCGCTCGAGCTTCCTCTAGCCCGGCTCTGCTCGATCCACGGATAGGGGACGCCTCCGTCGCCCCGATGCATAGGGGATGTTGGGGGGGGGGAGGCGGATTCATCGGGGGAGGCTGTAGGGGCGCTGCTGGAGGGTGGTTTTCCACTCTCTCTCCCCTACATCTACTATCGGGGGACCTATCGGGGCTCTCCTGGACTTGCTCTAAAGTGAACTCTTGCCATAAAGTAGGACCCACATGGCTTATGGAAAATACTAAACATTTGTCACAAGGTATGACCCATATAACTTGTCATATTGCTCCATGCAAGAGAGAAGAGAGGATGCAAGAGAGAAGAGAGGGAAAATTATTTTCTTTTCTCTATGGACAACCCGTAAGATTGAGGTGCACCTTAGGCTTAAGACAATTTTATTTTCTTCACAATGTATAAGGTAAACCTTAGAAGATACCACATGAACGTTAAGGTGTTTTTTTTTTTTTGCACATTGCGGTGGCATAAGAACATATGGTGGGAGCTTTTAATACATGTACTGTCAGCAACTAATCCGTGCAAAACAGAATCTGTGGCTTCTTGGGTTGTTTTCCATTATTAGTTCTTGAGTCGTTACTTTAACTTCGCAGTGCAAACTGACGATTATACAAGTTAAGGCATCAGTTATAAACTCACGATCATACAAAGTTAAGGCATTGGAGTAGACACTGAACAAGATATAGTAAAAGATGGATTGGTACTTCCTTGAAAAGTTGAAAGCACATCATTACAAGCAGCAGCATAGTATTTTGGCTGCATCATGTATGTACGTTATACTGACAAATTGCACTAAACTGGCATTTAATCCAAATCAGAAATACCTATGCTGCATATATGGAAAACATTTGTGGAGTATTGGTTTAATAATTCATATCTTCTTGAGCTATTGAGGGCCAAAACTATTACTAGACCCACTGAAAATAGCACGTGGTAAGTTTTTTCTTTTATTATTTAGATTTAGCCATTTAAACTGACCTTTCGTGTGATCCTTGCATTGTTGAGTTACAAATTTTCTGGGGGTTATGCATCATGACATACTCTGTCAATCCAGGTTGCTTCGACATTTTTTTTTTCGAAATCCCACCCGATCTATTAATAATCATTAATAGCAATACAAAGAGTCCTAAAAGTAATAAAAATAACAAATAGGTCATTGAACCACCTAGCGACGACTACAAACACTGGTACGAGGTGAATGCGCGCCACCGTTCTCGCCCCTCCATCACCGGAGCCAGGCAAAGCTTATCGTACTAGAGCTTCTTGTAGTAGACGGATGTGAAGTCGTCGTTCTAAGGCCCCAAAGGACCAGCGCACCAGAGCAGCAACCATCGCCAAAGATGAACAACGCAGATCGGAAGAGACAAACCTCAAAACACACCAACGAATAAGAGAAACAACCGGATCCCAAGGAATTCGTCGGACACATGACTCCACGCGCCCTCCACTGATGCTGGACGCAACACCAGAGCGAGGATAGGACGGGAAGGACCTTATTCTGACCTCAGTACGTAGCCTCCGTCTCAACATCCTGAAGAAGACACTGAAAATAGTCTAAACAAAACACTGAAACCTCTCGATGGCGAGAGGCCGTGGTCCGCCACGCCTCCAAGGCCCTAAGGCCGCCGGACACAGGCAGACCGGTTGCGTCGCCGGCGGAGGGAAGGAACCCTGGATGGGTTTGCCGCCGCCTCCTGCTACGTGACTTTAGTCGACATCTATCCTTTAACTATGAGACCTAACTTTAGCTTTATAATTGTTGTACAGTACACTGAATAGCCTCGCCACTAACTTTGGACCACTTCAAAGTGTAGATTGTTGGTAGTGAAATTCTTCATGAACTAAACAATCCAATAAAATCAACCCGTTGCAAGGTCCGTGCAGGAGCAACACCGTCGCACCACCTCCACCAATCTGGCGACGAGGTGCTGCCATGAGACTGATTCTGTGCGGGAGCTAGCTGGGTCGACATGGCGTGCTCGTAACCAACAGAGTCACTTGATTTTGCTTTCTGATCTCACTTCAGGAGCACTCAATATTTATTTTTATTTTTATTTTTGCACGGGAAAGGCTCTGGGAGGCCTAGAAGCTGCTATTAAGAAAAGGAGGGTATGATTTTACACAGAAGCCCCTAACGTCTATTGTCCTAGACAACCTAAAGTTTGAAGAAAAGGCCTCCAAATCTACACAAAGGACCTAGAAAAGAAAACAGAAAACGCGATACATCCCTTGGTCCTCTCCACCGTGGATGGGCCTCGACTACCTGCCACCTTGACGTTAACGGGGACGAACCACTTGGCGAGGGGAAGGCAGGGTCTCCGGTGAGAGGCACCGAAGAAAGCCTCCAAACTGGAGATTAGACATATTGGTCGCCATTTCGACCAGAAAGGGAAGAGGCCGGACGGAACTCGCTATCGTCATTAGACTCTACTTAAAAACACCACAGAGTGCAGCTTCATGACTATAAGGAGCGAGCCGTCGATGCAGGCCATCTGATGTATTGGTGTCGTCTCCTTGACGGCTCGACGAGGCGGCGCAGTCAGCATCAGCTCGCACCCTAGCTCCAAAAGAACGGCCCCCACCATAGGAGGGCCAGAAAACCACTAGATTGAAGCCAGGAATGGCGTGCCTCCGCTTCTCCCTCCCTCACCTCCATGACCGGCCAAGGGGGAAATGACAACACCATCCATCAAGTCACGCTGTAGCTCCTCCTCGCCTCCATGGCTGGCCAGGAACAACATCGTTACACCACCTCCACCAGTCTAGCGATGGTCATCTAGGCGCTTATTGATTTCATAGGGGTTCACCAGCATAGGGATCCTCATCCTCTTCCACCATGGAAAACAGAGGAAGAAACCCTCCAGTGACCGCATGGCGCCGCGCTAGGGCACTATCATAGGAGAGTCACCCCAGCTGCCTATGGATCCACATACCATCGAGCCAATCCTCTCCGTCCCCTCGCCTCCATGACCGGTTAGAGAGAAAAGAAGAAGCTCCGCTGGAGCAAGAAAGGGGAAGCAACCCATGGCAGCATTATTGAAGGAGATATGCCCTAAAGGAAAATAATAAATGGTGTTTATTATCATACCTCAATTAGTTTATAATAGTTTTATACCATGCTATAACTATATCAAGCGGAAATATTGATACAAGTGTGATATGTAAACAAACCAAGGTCCCTAGTAGCCTCTATACAACTAGTTCATTGGAAAACTGATGATCAAGGTTTCCTGATCATGGAGCATTTATGCCAATTGACAATGAAGTCATATCATTGGCGAATGATGTGACGGACATTACCCAACATAAGTATTGCAATGCGATCAAGTCTCATAGTTCATCGTTGCAATAATTAGAAATGTAGTAACCTTGTCCTTTGACCGTGAGATCATATTTAATCACTATCACCAAAGGCTTCTTATATTTACATCAACTGCCACACCGTAATAGGGTGATCATAAAGGTGTATATTGGGTATTCTAGAGGGATAGGTTGAGGTGTATGCATCAAGATTGAGATTTTTTCTTGGTTACATTGTATCTAAGAAGCTGCAGTGAATGACTAGGTCATGAGGATACGCTATCATGTGAATGAGTTAAGTAGACTTGCCGGTGACGAGATTGAAAAAGGTATGCATGATACCGATGATCATATCTAGGATGATTTATGTATCAAAGTAACAGAAGGAATTGGACTCAACGTTTATGGTTCAAATGGCAAGAAATCATGGAATGTAAAGGGGTCATTATGGGCGTCCCGGTCCCGCTTATGATCATTGATATGCGAGGTGGCGATCATGTCTGTGATGTTCTTGAACCATAGGGTAACACACTTAAGGGTTATACAATGCTTGGAGATTGTTCAGGAAGCATCTGGATCACCAGTAGAAAGAAAGAGAGAAACCAGAAGGGTTCCGGGTAAAGTCCGAAGAAGTTTAGAATGATCGAAAAGTGTTTTAGATCATGAGGAAATGTTAAATATGTTTTTACTATTAGTTATTGGAATTAATATAAAAATATTTTTTAAATTATTTTTGGGGCATAACTTCCCTAATGGGCCAATCCCCGGAGGGAAAGGCCCATGGGGAAAGGCATTGTTGGGTTCGCATCATAGAAAACAAATTCCTATGATATGAACAACTAAGCACCAAGATCTATCTACCTAAATACAATCAACGGGTGGATATACATCCATAGAGAACTTACCCTCGAAGATCAACAAAGAGTTACAAGATTAATCTCCTGGATGATGTAGTCGTTCACTTGTCGATCTCAAGATCGTGATGAAGTCTAGCATCGCAACCCAACAGTGCATCCGTGATCGTACACACGTCCGGTACCTCGACAACCGCCATGTCCTCGCTCCAGCAAAGCATCGGAAGCAGCAAATCCTTCCAGACAAAGCCACCGGGAATATGTACTTCGCTAATCCGAAGCCATGGGAAATATTCTAGAAGGGGAGAGAGATCCTTCACGAGGAGGAGGAGGGTGCCTTTTATAGGGGGCAACCCCTCCCATGGACGACGGCCAAGGTGGTGCCCCCACCTCTCCCTTCATTCATGTGGGTGGAGCTTCCACTCACATAAAAACCATGCACTCAAAATTCCATTCACATGCACTAAATTTCCCCCAAAATTAATGCATCTCTCATTTAATAAAACTATTTTATTAAGAATTTTGTTAATTACTTTAATGAACAAACATTCACATAAAATCCCTTGCAACATTTCGATATCACATGCAAAACCAATTTCAGCAATTTCACTCAAAACAATTTCGGTGTCCATCAAAATAATTCCATCGCTTTCACAATCTTTCTCTGGTAACATATTTGCTCCAAATGGTGTCGGTATCCCTTAAGTGTGTCACCCTATGGTTCACGAGTAATGCATACATGATCGAGACCCCTCTCCGATTAATAATCAGCAGCATGACCTAGAGATCCATACCGACTCTCACACATTCAACGATGACTCTAGTGATCATGAGAACCTTTAACGTTGTAACCAAATCTCTTTGTCTCGCGATATACTACATGTACGAGATTCGTTCATCGGTATCCCTATACCTAGTTTGACCTCTTTACCCGACAAGTACTCTTTTTTCATTCCCGCAATGTAACATCCTAGTGATCTTCTCACTTTAAAAAAAAGCTATGTCAATGTGATATCACCGAAAGGGCCCTGAGTATATCTCTCCGTCATCGGGATGGATAAATTCCACTCTTGATCCATGAGACTCAACATAACACTTTTAGAGTACCCAACCCCACCTTTATAGTCACCCTGTTATAGTGTGATGTTTAATGTTATCAAAGTACTCTTCCGGTGTTAGCAATTAACATGATCTCATGGTCTAAGGATAGGGGGTTACTTTGTATGATGTTATAGCAATGTAAACATAATGACTTTGATCGTATTACTATACTTTGGGTGAGTGTTCATCACATCATTCCATCAATATTGTGACCTTGTTATTAGCAACATCCAATGTCCATGATCAGGAAACCTTGATCATCTTGTTAATCAATGAGCTAGTTTATATGAGAGGCATAACTAGGAACTCTATTTTTGTTTATTAAACACACGTATTAATGTTTACAATTAACACAATTATAGCATGCAAAAGAAACATCTATCATATACTTGGAATATGAAAATAACAACTTTATTATTGCCTCTCGGGCATATTCCTTTCAGTCTCCCACTTGCACTAGAGACAATAATCTAGATTACATAGTGATAAATCTAACGTCATGGAGTTCCGGTGTTGATCATGTTTTGCCCTAGGGAGAGTTTTAGTCAACGGATCTGCTACATTCAGATCCATATGTACTTTACAAATCTTTATATCTCTATACTTGACATGCTCGCAGGTGGAGTGAAACCGGTGCTTGATATGCTTGGAATTCTTTTGAGACCTTTGTTCTTTCGCATTGGCTATGGCTCCATTGTTGTCACAATAGATCACCATTAGGTCCAACGCCCTAGGAACCACACCTAGTTCAGCTATGAACTCCTTCATCCAAACCGCTTCCTATGCCGCTTCTAAAGCAACAACATATTCCACCTCCGTTGTTGATCATGCCACCACGGGTTGTTTGGAGCTCCTCCAACTAACTGTTGCTCCATTCATGAGAAACATGTACCCATATTGAGACTTAGAGTCATCGGATATGTGTCTAAGATAGTGTCGACATAACACTTAGCGACGAGCTCTTCTTCACCTCCGTACACGAGGAACATGTCCTTAGTCCTTCTCAACTACTTAAGGATATGCTTTACCGCTATCTAGTGTTGCAAACCTGGATCAGATTGGTACCTAATGGTCAAACTAATAGCATGTGCCACATCCGGTCTTGTACATAGCATGTCATACATAATAGATCCTATGGTTGATACAAAGGAGATCTTATCCGTTATCTCTCTTTCTTCTACCGTAGTCGGACTTTGAGTCTTACTCAAAGTCTTGCCTTGCAACATAGGTAAGAACACTTTCTTACTTCCGTCCATACTGAACTTCTTCAATATCTTGTCAAGGTATGTACTTTGTGATATCCCAATTAGGCGTATTGATCTATATCTATATATTTTATGCCTAGTATGTATGATGCTTCACCAAGGTCCTTCATCAAAAAATTGTTGTTTAGATAACTTTTAACACTATTTAAAAGATCTATATCATTTCCAATCAATAATATGTCATTCACATATAATATTAGAAATGCCACGAAGATCCCACTCACTTTCTTGTAAATACAAGCTTCTCCGTAAGTTTGGACAAATCCAAACCCTTTGATCACCTCATCAAAGCGGAGATTCCAACTCTGAGATGTTTGCTTCAGTCCATAGATGGATCGCTGAAGTTTGCAAACCTTTTCAGCATCCTCAGGATAGACAAAACCCTTTGGTTATACCATATACAACTGTTCCTCAATATTACCATTGAGGAATGCGGTTTTGACATCCATAGCCAAATTTCATAATCGAAAAATGCAACAATTGCTAACATAATCCTAACCGACTTTAGCATCGCTACGGGAGAGAAAGTCTCATCATAGTCAACTCCTAGAATTTTTCGAAACCCCTTTGCGACAAGTCGAGCTTTATAGATGGTCACATTACCGGCAGCTTTAGTTTTCTTCTTAAAAATCAATATATTCTCAACGGCCTTTCGGTCGTTAGGTAAGTCCACCAAGGTCCAAACCTGGTTTTTGTACATGGATCCCATCTCGGATTGCATGGCTTCTAGCCATTTGTTGGAATCCAGGCTCATCATCACTTCTTCATATGTCAGAGGGTCATCATTTCCATCTACCATGAAATTCGTGTCAGGATTTCCATACAGTTCAGGAGCTGCATGTGTCATGCTTGACATGCGAGGTTCAGTAGTGTCCTCTTTCAGAGTTTCATGATCTTTATCATTAGTTACCTCTTCATTAGGTGAAGTCAACTTCGGAACAACTTTCGGTGCTACGACGCTTGCCGTTTCATGAAGTGAAGGTTCAATAACCTCTTCGAGTTCTACCTTCCGACTACTCACACCTTTCACGAGTAACTCCTCTAGAAAGGATCCATTCTTGGCAACGAAAACCTTTCCCTTGGATCTATGATAGAAGGTATACCCAATTGTTTCTTTAGGGTATCCTATGAATACGCATTTTTCCGCTTTGGGTTTGAGTTTATCAGGTTGAAGTTTCTTCACAAAAACATTGCATCCCCAAACTTTAAGAAACAACAACTTTGGTTTGTTTCCAAACCATAGTTCATATGGTGTCGTTTCAAAGGATTTAGACGGTGCCCTATTTAAAGTGAATGCAGCAATTTATAGTGCATAAACCCAAAATGAAAGTGGCAAGTCAGTTAGACATCATAGATCGAACCATTTCTAATAAGGTATGATTATGATGCTCCGATACACCATTATGATGTGGTGTTCTGATAGGCATGAGTTGTTAAACTATTCCACACTCTCCCATGTGTGTGCCAAACTCATAACTTAGATACTCACCTCCATGATCGGATCGCAGAAATTTAATCTTTATATTATGATGATTTTCCACTTCACTCCGGAATGCCTTGAACTTTTCAAAGGTTTCAGACTTGTGTTTCATCAAATAGATATACCCATATCTATTCAAATCATCTGTGAAAGTAACGAAATAATGATATCCACCTCATGCCGACACACTTATTGCGCCACATACATCAGTATGTATGATTTCCAATAAATTTGCCGCCCACTCCATTGTACCGAAAAATGGAGTTCTAGTCATCTTGCCCATAAGGCATGGCTCACATGTATCAAATTATTAAAAATCAAGTGATTCTAAAAGTCCATCGGAATGTAGCTTCCTCATGTGTTTTATGCCAATATGACCTAGACGGCAGTGCCACATATATGCAGATATATCTTTATCAAGTTTAATCCTTTTGGCATCAACATTATGAATATGTGTATTAATACTATCAAGATTAAAAATAAATAAACCATTCATCATAGGTGTATGACCATAAAATATATTATTCATATAAATCGAACAACCGTTGTTTTCCGACTTAAATGAATAACCATTTTGAAATAAACATGATCCAAATACAATGTTCATGCTCAACATGGGCACCAAATAACTATTATTGATGATTAAAACTAATACATACGGTTAATGGAGAGACGGTGTTCCGACGATGATCACATCAACTCTTGATCCATTGCCGACATGCATCGTGACCTCATCCCCTGCTAGTGGTCACTTGTTCCGCAGCCCCTGATTCGTGTTACATATATTAACAACTGATCTCGTATCAAAATACCCAGGTTCTACTGTGACTACTAGTCAAGTACCCATCAATAACATGTATATCAAATATACCCTTGTTCATCTTGCCGACCTTCTTGCGTGTCAGATATTTGGGACAATTGCGCTTCTAGTGGCCAGTCCCCTTACAATAGTTGCACTCAGTATCAGGCTTAGGGCTAACCCGGGTCTTCTTCTCAGGTGCTGCAATAGCTTTTCTGCCCTTCTTGAAGTTACCGTTCTGTTTACCCTTCTTGTCCTTCTTGAAACTGGTGGTCTTATTGATCATCAACACTTGATGTTCTTTCCTAATCTCCACTTCAGCAGTCTTAAGCATCGACAGAAGCTCGGGGAGGGTATTCTTCATGCCCTTCATGTTATAGTTTATCAGGAAGCTCTTATATCTTGGTGGTAGAGATTGGAGAACCCAATGTATGCCTAAGTTAATAGGAATCGATATTCCCAAAGCTACAAGCTTATCAGCATACCCAGACATTTTGAGTATGTGCTTGATGGCTTGGAAATAGCCATCTTTCTTCATGTTTAAACCTCATTTTTAGTCATGCAATTGACAAGAAACTCTCTAGATTTTCCGCTAATGGCTAATTATTGCAAAGATATGCAAACCATTGCTTTGAGATGTGTTGTGCAGAAAATCACGCTTTTAAGGCAAAATCCGAAGCCATATATGAGGATTTTGAGGAAGTCTACACGGCCAAGCAAACTTGGAGTCAATACCAGGCGCCAGAGGCCATAACGACCACTAGTACGGGAAATGCCAGCCCGTACCAGGTGGTAGCAGCTCCATCTCGTCGAGGTGGTAGCAGCTCCATCTTGTCGATACGCCGAATGCAATGTTCATGCTCAACGCGAGCACCAAATAAGAATTATTGAGGCTTAAAACTAATCCATACGGTTAATGGAGAGACATTGTTCTGACGATGATAACATCAAATCTTGATCTATTGCCGACACGCGTTGTGACCTCATCCCTTGCTAGTGGTCGCTTATTCCACAACCCCTGATTTGAGTTACATATATTAGCAACCGATCCAGTATCAAATACCTAGGTGCTATTGCATGTACTAGTCAAGTACCCATCAATAACATGTATATTAAATATACCCTTGTTCATGTCGCCGGCCTTCTTGCTTGTCAAATATTTGGGATAGTTGCCCTTCTAGTGGCCAGTCCCCTTACAATAGTAGCACTCGGTATCAGGCTTAGGGCTAACCGGGTCTTCTTCTCAGGTGCTGCAACAACTTTTCCGCTCTTCTTGAAGTTACCCTTCTATTTACCCTTTTTGTCCTTCTTGAAACTAGTGGTCTTATTGATCATCAATACTTGAGGTTCTTTCATAATCTCCACTTCAACAGTCTTAAGCATTGACAGAAGCTCGGGGAGAGTCTTCTTCATGCCCTGCATGTTATAGTTTATCACAAAGCTCTTATATCTTGGTGGTAGATATTGGAGAACCCGATGTATGCCTAAGTCAATAGGAATCGATATTCCCAAAGCTACAATCTTATCGGTGTACCCAGACATTTTGAGTACGTGCTTGATGGCTTTGAAAATAGCCAAGATTCTACGTGTTTAAACCTCATTTTTAGTGATGCAATTGACAAGAAACTTTCTAGCTTTGCCACTAATGACTAATTATTGCAAAGATATGCAAACCATTGCTTTGAGATGTGTTGTGTAGAAAATCACGCTTTTAAGGCAAAATCTAGAGCCATAAATGAGGATTTTGAGGAAGTCTACATGGCCAAGCAAACTTGGAGTCAATACAAGGCGCCAGAGGCCATAACGACCACTGGTACAGGCATGGCCCGCCCGTACTAGGTGGTAGCGGCTTTGTCTCGTTAAACCCTACAACTTTTGTGAAGGTTCCTATATATTTCGCGGTCCGAGCCGCCACGCAGAGGGTCGCCATTCTCAGATCACATCATAACACCACCAAAGGAGATCTACCACCATAGTACATCCTCTCCATAGCCATTACTTTGTACTTTAGATATCCTTGTGATTTGGCGACCATTGTAAGAATATTTTATTTAAATCTAAGTATTTTGCACAATGTTTTCTATCCTTGTTCTTATTGTTATGAGTGAGTAGTCCTCACAGGCTGTGGATTGGGGTGAAACCTCGCAGCGATTATGTGCATCTAATCCACGGGAGCATTATGTATTTTTTGAATAAGAGATTTGTATCTTTGTATCTTTGTCTCTTTGTCTCAATCTTTAGACTTGTAGGCACCCAAGACACCCGAGATCGATAAAGGGTTGAGGTGAGATACTTGGTTAGCGGCGATCTCATAGGAAACCCAGTGACAAAAAGGGGAGTATGGTCTTCGCTTGGTGATCCATTGGGGAATAACATCAACATCACTTCTTAACGCTTTGATCTGTGTTTTCACTTAATAATTGTTTGTAGACCGGTGCTTCGTGGTGCAAAAGGTTGGATCAAAAGGCTATTGCTTGGCCTGTGGCCTGCAGGGGGTTTAGTATATTAGGATGTGCTTCCCATAAATTTTATCTCTATTAAAACTTTACACATGACTATGCTTATTATTATCGTTATTCCATATGATGTGCAGCTGTAGGTGAATCTTCAACCCTAGCCTATCTCCATCCATTGAAACAATCCACAATATAAAGTAAACTAGAAAGGTCCAGTAAACAAACGTAAAACAAAAAAAGTCTTGTAGACGTGCCCTTATTTAATTCTTTTAACATTGTTTCCCAAGGTTCAATTAAACCTAGGTTTACTAGGGAAAAACTACTATACTACATCTGTGAATCCGGATTGAAGGTATCATCCTTTTTTTGGGCACCGTTGCTGGGGAAGTAGTTCGCTATCCTGGTGAGGTCACGAGAGACCTTGTTATTAGTTTTATTTTTTTTTGTAGTTTATTTATTGTTATTAGTTTACTTTCTTATTATCTATTTGAAAACCAAAAAATTAGTTACTTGTTTATTTGTTTCCCTTATATTAAAAACACTAAAAAGAAAAGAGCCATGGCTCAAAAGAAACTTGGGGAGTATGCTACTCCTACTGATGATTTTATTCGCGCACCTATTACTCAACCCGCTATTGATGCAAAAGCACATGAAATTAAGCGTAAACTTTAGAGTTTGGTTTAGCCGAACCAATTTGGAGGCTCATCTTCCGAGGATTCAGGTTTGCACCTTAATAATTTTTTGAAATTTGCGACATGATGCGTATTAAAGATGTTGACCCAAATGCGGTTAAATTACGTTTATTCCCTTTCTATCTAAGAGGAAAGGCTAATGATTTGTTTCTAGCTTTTCCTAAAGGGACTATTACATCTTGGGAGGAGTGTACTAATCTCTTTATGACTAAATTTTTCGCTCCAGCTAAGACTATGCAATTAAGATCCAACATTACTAGTTTTAGATAAGAAGACAGTGAGCCACTAGCGCTTGCTTGGGAAAGGATGAAACAAGCCATAATGAACTTTCCTAGTCATGGGATGGAAAAATGGCTACTATTTCATTTATTCTATAATGGCCTTAACCCAATGTCTAAGTCTATGCTAGATACTGCCGCATGAGGAACTATCATGGCAAAGCAAGTGAATGTTGCAAAGAAATTACTTTATGATATGCAAAACAACCATGCCCAATGGCATGTGGAAAGAACCTCAAAAATGGTGAATGCAATCACCAAACTAGACAATGAAGAGCTTACTACAAAGGTAGATGAGTTACTCAACATAGTAAAGGGTAAGGAAGATATCCAAATTAATGCTATCACTGCTGGTGTTAATGATGTTAGTTTTATAGATCGTAATCCTTATAATCCTTGTTGGAAGAGTCAAAACTTTGGCTCAAATTTTCAAAAGTAATATGCTAATCCTCAAGGTGCTCCATATAATAATTATGATAATAGTAATGGAGAAAATCATGGCAATCTCTCGTTGGAACATACTATTAGAAGTTACATGCAAGCTCAAACTAAGAAAAACAATAATCTTATTAAAATCACAGAGAACCATGAATCTAGTATTGGTAAATTGTCTAACCAGACCGTTGCAATTAGAAATGTTGTGCAAGCTCTACAAGAAAGAACCAACACCGTGGAGGCACAATTGGGCAAAGTAGCTAAGAGCCAAGCTCCTATACTTGCAAAGTTCGGTGGGAAAGCCCGAGCCAAATTCGGTAGAGGACCTAAAAATGATGAGGGTGGAATTAAAAGAAGAAAATCTTGAAGAGGTGGACAATAGAAATGCGCCAACACGGAAGTACACCGTGGAAGATTTATTGAATATGATCACTTTAATAAATCCCGGTATTGAACAAGGTAACGATGCTACACACCAACAATTTATTAAAGAAGTAGCATCTAAAGTTCGTGAACTAGAAAGGGAGTATAATAAACTAGCTGATAAGCTTCCTGCTAAGTTAGATGATATATTTGAGCCCACTATTAAAGACAAGATTGGTATTAATAAGATACCTGCACTTTGTGTTCTTGGTGCAAGTGTCTCAACAATTTCCAAGAGTCTATTTGACAAGTTAAACTTGGGGCTATTTACAACTACTGAAATGAGACTCCATCTTACTGATTCAACTTATAAACAAGCTGTTGAGATAAAAGAAAACATAGTTGTTGAAATTAAAGGATGTCCTGCTCTTATTGATCTCGTTATAGTAGACATGCGTGAAGATCCCATAGCACCTATAATTATAGGTAGGCCCTTCCTAAGAACCATTAAAGCTTTGATTAATATACACGAAGGGAATTTGATAATATGACTACTATTTAGAGATCCTTTTGTAGTGCACTTCCCTAGGAAGAAGAAGGCCAAACATAATAATAATAATGATGACGGTATAATCACACTAAAAACTAATTACTTTGGAGTTGGTGTTCCACTCACAAATCCTAAATGAACACCATGTGGGTCAAGCTAATTGACCTTAACTAGAAGTGCTTCATGGGAGGCAGCCCACATGAAATAAAAGTTTTTATTCTTGTGTTAGTTTTGTTTTTTAATAAAGAGTTATCAAGAAGTCCTTTGGAGAGAGGAGAAGAAAAAAAGGTAATCATTGATCTTTATATTTGCTAGCAGATGGCCTTAAAGTACTGCTATTATTTATGAAGTCTATTTGCTGCTATTTTGTTGATTACTAAGACATGCAAAGGCGCGTGAAGCTACTAACTCAATTCCACCAGTTTTAAGCTTCTATGGCACATAACGATCACTGGTATGACCAGAGTCCCCGATACCACGCGCTTGTACCATATCGCAGATCAAGAAAATAGAAATTTTGATTTTTGCTGCAGGACATAGTGGTCGTAACGACCACTGTTACAGCCGGAGGTGGCCGTACCGCCCGCCCGTACCGTATCCTGAGCAGAACATCAAGTTTGGAGCAAAACATACTGACGTAATAATGAACAATCATATGGGTGCACGCGATCGTACCACACGCCCATACCAAGTGCACCACCGGAAGGGGGCCTTCAACCCCAAGGTAAGACACATGGTACAGGTGGGCTCCGGCTGTATCGCCCACCCATATTGAGTACGTGGCCACGATTTCTACCTGAGGAAGAGGTAACCCTAAAATTTCTTAAACATGAATCTCTTGTTATTCTACCTCCAAACTCCAAACCACCTCCATTGGATCTTTAATTCTACTCATTCTTTCTTTGATTCCTCACAGCCAATCGATCTAAGGTATGTTTCTCCTCCGATCCCTAGTTTATTTGTATCAAAACCTTGCTCAATCTTTCATCATTATCAATTTAGAATTATGTCTTGTTCTTGAGATAATCTTGATTATGAGCATGCTTAGTTTTGTTTTTAGAGGAGTTCTTTTGTAAGAACTGTATAGGATCGTTTATGATTTGTTCTATTGGACTAAATTTTTATTAGCACTTTTTTGTTTTTGTTTTAGATGAAAATGAGGATCCATACACATGTGATGGCTGCGGAATAAGTCGCACCACCCGTTAATACGCTAACCCCCAAGTCATTTGGTATCGAGTTCACCGAGGATTTTCGGCTCAACCGTTTCAACCGTCTCAAGCTCCGAGAAATCAAGTCTACCAAGTGAGTGTGACCTTACATCCTCAACCAACTAGGCATTTTTCATGATTTCGACTTACTTTGCAACAATGTTGGTTTGTATGATTTTGTTTTTCAGGATGAATTCACGTACCATCACTTGGTGCTTGAGTTCCTTAGTACCCTAACGCACACGGTGTTCTCACATTATTGCCCCAAGGAACAAATGTCTGGAGTTGATCGCATCAACTTCTGTCTTATGAACTGTGAGTATTCCTAGATGCTCGACCAATGGGCTCACTACTTTGGGTTTGCCAACAACACCACCGACATACTCTCCACCACCTTTGTTCTTGATCCATCACCCTTGGATTACTTTAATAGAATGAGAATTCATGGGAACACACCCAAGGGAAATCAAATTTATCACCCTGCTATTTGTTATTTGTTCTATGTTATTGATAACACTTTGTAGACGTGGTGAGTTTAATAGAGTTAATGAGGAGGATATGATGATCCTCGCTATAGCTGCTATTCCTAACTATAACTTAACACCAAATTTTGGCACCCTTCTTTTGTTTTATCTTGAGAATCTGGACTTGTAGTATCGCGGTTCCATATGCAGAGGAGGAGTCATAACCGTTCTTGCAAGATCGCTTCACGTCAACCTAGGTAATATCCAACCGTTGGAGGGAGGCTGCTGTCTCGGTTTTTCTACTCTAAGGGCATGTGGTATGATTTCTGGAGACAATGGTTGATACTTCCTTGATATACCTAGAGAAGATCACTTGACCCTAGCTCCTTTGCCTCATGGTTTGTTCTTAATGAAGGATGAACGTTTGCATTACGACGCGCAAGTTGAGGCAGGACTACCCCAACAAGAAGAACCTGCAGGAGAAGAAGGAGAAGATGAAGAAGTAGAAAAAGACGGACCTGAAGAAGATGTTCAACCACCAAACTACTACATCACCTATGATGATATCTATGCTCTCTAAGGAAGCATCCAAAACATGAGCAACCTCTCCATCAACCTTCAACATTCTACTGCCAACCTCTCAACCCAGTTCAACAATTGGAGCAGCCAATGGAACTTGGGAGATTATCCACCGCCACCACAATGAACAACAAAAGGGATTGCAAAATCTTTAGCTTTGGGATGTGTCCCCCATCATTTTTATTTTTGTAATAATGAGGTTGTACTCTAGCTCTGTGTGAGCTTTGAAACACTCGTGTTGGTTTGTTGCAACACTTTTCTTTTTCTTTCGTTTTTCGTTTGCTTTTGTCTTTAGTTTGTTTTTCTTTTCTTATGTTCCTTGCTTGGTCGCAAGTTCTTTTCTATTCTTTAATCCCCATCCTCAACCATACAAAAATATTTTCCCCTTTTTGCTTTTTCGCGAAAGTGGATTTGCCTATTGCCTCTTTGCTTCAATATCATTATGAGAGTGATTTTAACTTGAGTTTTGAAGGAACACATCCCCATAAGGAAGAGAATCATGAAGTCACTCATGAGAGGTTTCTCCTATGTCTCCCACTTTAGAAGTTTCAATTGTTTATCTTAGTTCATTAATTTGTTAAGATTCTATGCTAGTGGGAGTAATTTAAAATAGTTAGTAAAGCTTTTTATTTGCATGAGTGGTTAGTTGTGGAATATTTTTCTCTAGTTCTTATAGTTAACTAAGTCTTGCCATGGAAATAATATTGCCAAACAAGTACAACAAGAAAAAAGTCTCCAATTTATGACTTGTTTGATGAATGATTGTCTTGAGAGTTTTACCCTTGATGATAGTTAACCCCATTGATGTTTTGATAGACTTGATAGCACTCTTGAAAAGGAGTTGTTTGATTGAGATGAAGTCTAGTGGTAATGCGATCCATGCCAAAGCTAAACCTTTTAGATCAAATTGTGATACTATTTAAAAATTTCCATGCTTTTGCTGCACACCTTTGGATGCTAACAACTCCGCTAGCCTGCGAAAAATCAATGGCACAACCTCTGATTTCGGCTATGAGTTGACGACATATGTGGCATGTGTCACCGTGATGGGAAAAACTATTGGTACTCTCGAAGGTTATGCAAACCATTGTTTAAAATAATCACTCAATGTTCCTTGTTGAGAATTACCCGTGAAAAATGAAGATCCACATAACAAGTCCTTGGCATGGTCTCATTATTACTTTATGAATTTTCTTGAAAGACAATGAATGGAATAAAAGTGTTTTGATAGTCTTGATTTACTGATGTGGGTGTCAATAATACACTTCATTGTTATGCTACTTAGGACATGATCTCTCTTACTTAATTTCGCTATTATAAAAACATCCTAGGGTTCCTTGGCAAGCTGAGAGTTGACTAGGGAATTGGATTGATTGTTACACTGCTAGTTATTCATACTTATATTAAACTCTACTTTGATGGTTTTGAGTTATCGAAGCTCGTATAGTATTTTTGGCATTTCTCTAACTTTGATGAGCTTTTCAAATGAAAGAAATGCTGGACGCATACGACTACCAACCGTAAGTGAATTCATACTCTCGTTTTTTAGTTTAAACGCCGAGTTCTTTATGGTTTTGTTGTTTTCTTGCTCGAGGACTATCAAGGTTTGAGCATTGGGGAAGTTTATGGCTGTGAAAATAGCCATATTTCTTCGCATTTAAACCTCATTTTTAGTCATGCAATTGACAAGAAACTCTCTAGCTTTGCCACTAATGACTAACTATTGCAAAGATATGCAAATCATTGCTTTGAGCTGTGTTGTGCAGGAAATCACGCTTTCAAGGAGAAATCTGGAGCCATAAATGATGATTTTGAGGAAGTCTACACAGCCAAGCAAACCTGGAGACAATACCAGGTACTAGAGACCATAAAGACCACTGGTCCAGGCAAGGCCTTCCTGTACGGCGCACTCGTACCAGGTGGTAGCAGCTTCGTCTTGTCAAACCCTACAACTTTCATGAAGGCGCCTATATATTTCAAGGTCCTAGCCTCCGCACACAGGTCTACCATTCTCAAATTGCATCACAACACCAGCAAAGGATATCCACCACCATAGTTCATCCTCTCCACCATCCATCCTCTCCATAGCCATAGCCATTACTTTGTACTTTAGATCTCCTTGTGATTTGGTGACCATTGTAAGGATATTTGATTTCAATCTAAGTATTTTGCACAATGTTTCCTATCCTTGATCTTATTGTTATGAGTGAGTAGTCCTCACAGGCTGCGGGTTGGGGTGAAACCTCTCAGTGATTATGTGCTTCTAATCTATGGGAACTGTAACATCCCAATTTCAGCAACCCTCATTAGTTGTCCAGAATGCAAAAATCAGGGGGAACAAAAACTTTTTCTTATTAAGTGCTGAAGTGTTTGCTTGTGTTTCTTTGTGCTTATGCATCTGAATGTATAACATAGGATATACTTCTTGCCTCAACATTAGTTGACCCAAAGCTAATTAACAAAACTATCTTGGCTCTTTCTTACATATTCTCAAATGTTCTGGCATTTCAAAATTGAGCCAAGATGCCTTTGCAACCCAGACTATTTTATTAGCTTCTATTTATCAAACTATGGAGAGCTATATAACATAACCTCCTTATGTTTTCAAGACAGAACTTCCAACTACTCTTACCTCTAGGTTTTTTTCCAAAACCCTTTTCATAAAGCTTTTGAATTCCACTCTTGGTAGAGATACCAAGAACTCTCATCTTATCGAAAATCCAACCTTTCCACCTACCCATCCTTACCTCAAGCTAGGCCTAATGGTAACCATAGTATTAGATTTGTTTTGCTTAAAACATGAGTTGTCTTGATCTGCTAAGATGAATTGGCTTGATCTGCTTCTTGAATTCTTTGCTTATGAACTAAATGAGCTACCCTAAGGGCTCATCCTTCTAGCATCTAACTAATCCTATGCACCCTAAGCAAGTTAACAAAGCTGGATCCGACTCTAGCCACTTGGTGATCATCTAAAATGTGGGCTCCCTGGATTAACCATCCGAGAAATCCCTGTTATGCATATATCCACTTTCCCATGATCAGTGAGCCGTGGAACATAACCGACAGGTATCATTATAACATCTCAAACATAACGAATTACAAGACTTACATAAATGCCATTATGGCTACATCATCATTAGTAGCGGATTAACACCAAGAACAGAGCCCAATCATGCCTCAACCTACAGGCAGCTGACTGGGAAGACGGCCTAGCTCACTGGACATCACCTGAATCTTCCCAAGTCGAATCTCTAAAAATCTGGCCAAGTAAATAGCCAGGGACAAAGCCATGAGTACATTGAATGTACTCGCAAACGACCAAGATTAGTGAAGCAAGGAAATGCAATTCTGGCTGTGGCGAGATAGCTCTATCTGGGGTTGCTTTTGAAAAGCCTAAACTAACGTTTGAAGTTATGGCATCTCCATATCTTTGTTGAAAAAGAGTTTTGAAAACATGCTTCGGTTTTATAAATCAAGACATCTCCGTATCTTTGTTGAAAAAGAGTTTCGAAAACAGTTTTGGAGTAAAACCCCTTTTTAAACCTTTTTGACGACCTTGGGTCAAAACAGAGCTTTCGAACTCGGGTTCCCCCGGAACCTTCGTCCTCTTTGTCCTCGTTTCGCAAACAGGAATAGTTTGGGTACTCCTAGCCAACACCTTTACAACCGTCCTTGACCGTGGACATGGCTATTCGAATAGGTTATACTCTACAGAGTTTGCACACTTTCCCCACAAGAATCAATACATCCGCCGGGATACAACCACGACCCACTACCACTGTAGATAGGGGTCCGGATAATCAAACCTAAACTTTCGCTTGTCTACTCTAGCAAAGGCATGCTCTTCCTTTTGGGTTTGTTCTCCTCGACAACGAGTATGTGGCTCCTAGCCATAGTCCTGCCTTATGTACACGCGCATACCAGAGCCGCAACTTGGCGTATACCTTAAATCTGGTGACTCCACTTCCTTCCGTACTCCAAGTCATACCGTCCGCAGGAGGCCCAATTGTTGCACCGGCCTCCTGCCAGTTCAGGCTCAGTCTTGCCGAAACAAGCAACATGCTTCAGATCCGTGATCTGCTAGCGCCTGCCCGGAATTCCAGGGATCTCTCCCTATAAGCATGGTAGAAGTGCCTCGGCTAATGCGGACAAACTACGAGTTAAGCCCCAGCACCTGGGGTAATGTGGTTGCGCTGATAAAAATTGTTCTAGTAAAGGCGTAGAACATCCCATCACAATCTCAGTTCTCATCATCGCCATTTCTTTTTGCTAAAACATCCGCTTGGAACGATGCCTTTTTGCAAGGGTTTTACAAAAGGGTTTTGAAACATTTGTAGTGGGATAAATCCCAAAACAGTTTATTTTCTCAAACCGGGGTTTTCCAACAGGGTAGGATGCTAACCATCATACTCCCGATCAAAAGGGATAAAAGGGTAGGTACAGAAATGAATAAAAAGAAGAGGTTAGCAGGCTGGGATCTGGGGCTACTGGGCCGCGGAGGAGGATTTGTCCCACGGCGCTCGAGGCGACGCACAGGAGGGCGCGGTTCGAACCTGACTGGCGGGGCCCGCTAGTCAGCGACGGAGGGGGCGCGAAGGGGTATCGACGGCGCTGGACCGTCCGATTAAAGATGGATCAACGACGTGGTGTCGTCGTCCTTGACCGAATAGAACCCACGGCACCACCCTAGGGAGCGGCCGAGGGGAAGGTGGGAGCTCACCAGAGGGCTCGGGAGATGGCGTGGAGGGTGCAGGGCGACGGGGTCGATGACGGCGAGCAGATCGATGGGCGACACGGCGGCGATGGTCCACTAGAAGCAGTTCGTGCCACGGCGGCCAAGAGCGACCTCGTCGGAGCTTAACGCCGATGACGGAGGAGTAGGTGCTGGGCCAAAAGAAGAGTACTGTCAGGTAGAGGAGGAGGAGGGGAACATATGAGCTGACATGCAGAGGGAATGGAGCAGGGGAGAAGGAGCCTTGCTCGAATTTTGAAAGAGGCCGAAAGCTCTCCTTCCTCTTCCTCTGGTCAGCACAGGGCAGGGGAGTGGGAGTGGAGCCTGGGGAGCTGAGTGGGAGTGAGAGGGAGCAAATCGGGGGGCAGAGGGCTTGCTGGGGTGGCCTGTTGGCTTTATACCAAGGAGGGGGTGTGGATGGAGTAAAAGGCCAATTTGGACATGGGGGAGGGGCAATGCTGGCCAGGGAATGGCCTAGATGGAGGTGGGGAGGGGTAAGAAGGGTATTTGGGTCATGCTGGACCAGAGAGGGAGGGGGTGGTAGCTGTGGTGATTAATTAGAGTAGATCCTTGTAAGATTGTGTTGTCTCTCTCTCCTTCTATTAGTACAAGGGAAAAATGGGAAATCGTTGGGGTGGAGCTACAGTGCTAGTCGCCCAGGGGTGTGTCCTGGGGTTGAGGGTAAGTATTGAACAAGATTTGATGAAATTTGGAAGGGGTTAGAGTAGTGGTTTGCTTAATTGACAAATTTGATCAAACTAGAGGGTTATGAAGTAAGTCCAAAAACTTGCATTGGACCAGAGGAGGAAATGGTGCTGGTAGATAGATGAGGTAAAGGTATACTCCTAGGATTTAATTGAGATTTTTCAGAGGAGTTTTAGTCCTCTTAAATCCAATTACTCAAAAAGGACAGAAGTGATCTTTAGAGGATCAATTGATAAGTTTCCGTTGGACAAGGTTGGTTTTTGATGTGGGAGGGTCCCAGAGGTGAATCCACACTTAGGCGAATTTTCCCAAGATTTATTGAGGCATATAAGTATTTAAAACAATTATTATTCCAATTCAGCCATTTAAGAAAATGTACAAAGAGAAATAATAAAGCTTCTCAAAAATATTTATTTTTGAGATGGGAAGGGGAGGTATGAAATATGGAACTCACTTGAGCCAAGAGTTGGAGAAATGTTTTGGCAAAAACCAAATTTTCCTTTATAGAGGGAGTTTTGGAGATTTTAACTATTAAAAGAATTAAATAGATTTGGGGCCATAATAATTAGGGATAATTATTGATAAATCTCGATGATCAAGGCAGAGGTGTAGAAAAGGTGTAAAAAGAAATTTCAACCTTGTGGAATGAATTTCCAACTTGAAATGGATGGAAAACAAGGAGTTGATGATCTAGGGTGATGTTATTTTTATACCCCCAAAACATGCTTGCATATTGGAGCTCAGAGCTCACCTTGGTGCAAGAGATAGATGGATAGGTAGACCAGGTTATATATATGATCATGGCAGGAGGAGTTTGAATGGATAGCATTTGAGGTGATCAAGAAGTGAGGGCAAACTTTGTTGAAATTAAGGCTGCCATGAAATATGAGTCATGATGCCTTATAAACCATGTGGGTTTAAGTAGAATAGAGATCCACTTGGGGAAAGTGAAGTAGGTTTAGATAGACATCAACGAGTAGAACACAAACATGCAGAGAGTTGGTCCCTACAGGTTTGGAGGATGGTGTGAGCTTCTAGCAAAGTAGGCATGATGACTAGTTTTGCAGGAAATGTTATTTTCTTGTCTGCAAAACCAACAAGGACATGTGGGTTGGAGGAGGATCTAGCCATGGAAAAACGTGGGACTTGGTAGTCCTTAGGATGGTTAACAAGATGGTTCAGGTGCATTTCCAAAAATGCACATGGTTTGAGAAAAAGAGGCATTCAAAAAGGTGATGTTGAAACTGTTTCCAGACTTAGTCAAATTTGACAGTTTTGAGTAGAGTATGAGAGGGAATGTTCTTGGAGGGGTTGCAAGGTATTAGAGCTTTAACAAGTGGATGATGTTGAAAAGTAGATTGATTGGAAGGGTTCCAAGCTGAATATTGGCCTTCAAGGACTTGGAAATGAATAGAATGGAGATCCTCAGAGTTGATCTTGTTAAGGGTTTTAGATGATCACCTAGTGGCTAGGGTTCACATCTAGGTTTGCATTCTTGCTTAGGGATTGATGATTTGGAAACATCTTGATCCTAGTGATGAGCTCCTAGAGTAACTCATACTAATTCCTAAGCAAGCAATTCAAACAGCAGATCAAAACAACTCATAGGCAGCAGATCAAGGCAACTCATCTTATAAACTAATCAACTGCTACTAGGGTTACCATCAAGCTTAGCTTGGGGTAAGGGTGGGGAATTTTGAAGAGGTTAGGTTTTTAGTTAGGTGAGAGTCCTTGGTATCTCTATCAGGGGTAGAATTCAAATGTTTTGAGAAGAGGTTTTTGGGGAAACTAGGGATAAGATTTGTTGAGTATCCTGTCTTGAAAACATAAGGAGATTGTATTATATATCTCTCCATAGTTTTGTCAATAGAAACTACCAAAATAATTTTGGTGACATAGGCATGTTGGCTCATGTTTTGAAATGCCAGAACACTTGAGAATATGTAAAATGAGCCAGCATAGTTTTGGGTAAATAGCTTTTGTCAATTGAGGGTGAGGTCAGGAGTATCATAAGATACACTCTCATAAGCACAAGTTCAGACAAACAACTAGCAAGCACTGCACCAAAGCACAAGAAAAAGTTTTTGTTGCCCCTGATTTTTGCATTCTGAACAACTAATCCGGGTTGCTGAAATTGGGATGTTACACACCTTTCCCCCTTAAAAAAATCTCGTCCCGAGATTCGGGAGAGCAAGGTTAGGGGATTTGTCTCGGAGTTAGTACTATGGGTTTCTTGCGTGCTAACTTGCCGACTTTGTCTTCGAACAGAAACACCTTGACAGTGAGGTTGACTTCAATCTTCTTGAAACTCGAGGGTCGAGCAGGCTTCAACCATGATTGTGGGGAGGGATTGTACTTTTGTAAGGGTCTACGACGCTTCTCCTGAGTGGGTTATTGTATCCAAGTTTGTGTCTTAGAATCTGTGTCTTCGGGTCCCACGGTGGGATTTTCTTCTAGCAGAGAGGTAATCTATCTTGTGGGAAAGATGCAGTCTTTCCCCCTTAGGATTGGACTAGGGTAGGTTGGAGAGTTACCAGTAGGGGACTTTCTTATAAGGGTGGCAAAAGATGGTTCTTAAGGTAGCGGACATCGATCTCAGAGATGGTAGCATCATAGGTGTCGTTCCAGGGGAGGGGATATAGGATAGTTTAATACAGGTTGTGCTTGCTGATGTCCGGGAAGTCCTATAGTGAGTTAAGGATCTTCTTTCTTTTGATCTTTACTTCCACGGGGTGCTGTCATCAGTAGACGCACAGGTAATCTTCAGTCCTGAGTTGAGGGGCAGCGAGCGGTATGGTGACCATCTTTTCAGAAGATAAGGGCCCTGGGGGCCTTTGGGATTCTTAGTCGCGGAAGTCTTGACGGGTTTACCCTCGGGGCATTCTCGGCTAAAGTGACCGGGTAGTCCACACGTGAAGCAGGGGCTCTTCTTCCGTCGTGGCTGAGTTGACGACTTTTCTATGCTGACATCGGGAGGGTGGCACTCCTTGCCAATGAGGGGATATATTGGGCATTTGATGGGGACATGGTCTTGGCCTTCGTAGAGGAAACAAGTGATAAGTCGAGTTGGGCAATATTTGGAAGAATGAGGTTCTCTGCAGTTTGGGCAGCAGCCGGGGCATCTGTTGGCTTGATGTCTTCCATCTCCGCAACGGCTACATGCCTTCTTCGAGCTTCCTGACTCCATGGCCATCCTGGGGAATTTCCGGTTGATGGTACGTGTTCCGGGTTGGGTCTAATGCAACGACTTGGGTAAAACACGCAAGAAGGAAAACAAGCAACAAGCATAGCAATCCAAGGAAGTCATTACACATCTGACCAATCCGCACCCGAAGGTGCTAATAGTACTTAAGCATTACAAAACGTGTTCGGGGACGATGCATAACTCTACCCTATTGCTAGACGGGCGAGTACCACGATGCGGGTGATTACTCGGAGGGTGCATCTGTGGAGTCGTGCTGACTCCGGAGTTTCAACTACTGCAGATCCTCTAGGGTTTGCAGGATATTCAGCTCGTCTTCGGTGAAGGTGAGAGTGGTGCCTTCCCAGGGTGCAGGGTTGGATGTTGACTCGGTCGGCGCGGGTGACTGGACGATGGGGTGATACTCATTGAGGAAGGAGAGTTCATCGTCAGTCCAGGGATTCTCGTCTTTAGGAGTTGGGGGTACTTCGATTGTCAGCTTCTTCTCCAAGCGAGCATTGGTGGCTTGAAGACTTCTTCTGTGCTTACGGAGTAGGTTGATATCCATCTTTAGAAGGAGATTCTCGCGTCTGGCCTTGTCCAGATCTTCCTGGGAACGTTGGAGTAGGTATTCCATATTCTCCAGCTGATTCCTGATGCAGCAGGTGAGGAAGGAATCAGTAGGAAGTCCATCTCCGTCACGCTTCCCAAACAGATGGTAGGGAGTATCCTTCAACTCATCTTCGTGGATCTTGCAGAGGCGCGCCATGATCTCCTGTATGGCTCGCACCACGCCATCTACCCAGTTGTTGTCGAGGAAGGTGAAGATTGTGGGCGCGGTGTCCTCATCAGGGGAAGGAATGACAACCTTGATGACCCATTGCATCACATTGGTGTTACTGCGAGGAAGTTCGGTTCCTTCAATAGTTGGAGAGGGCCTCTTGACTATCTTCAGTAGGTTGTGAAGCTGCTCTTCAAAGGGCCAGAAACTATCTCCAACGATGATGCTCTCCGAGCGGAAGGAGGCCATCTAAACAGATTTGTGAGATAAGGTTGGGTTAGTGACCGTGTGCAGGGTTGTAAGCTTATGAAATCATATTAATGTAGGTAGTTTTCTCCAAAATCAGAGGGGGAAAAGACATAAGCACTTTTGTAAATAGTCATCTTTTCTCCCTTGTCATTTAGAAAATAGGTTTGTCGTTTCCCGTCTAACGTCCATGATAACTAAGGTTTCCTACAGTCAGGATGGCTCTGATACCAAGTCTGTGGGCTCCCCAGATTAACCATCTGAGAAATCCCTGTTATGCATATATCCACTTTCCCATGATCAGTGAGCCATGGAACATAACCGATAGGTATCATTACAACATCCGAAACATAACGAATTACAAGACTTACATAAATGCCATTATGGCTACATCATCATTAGCAGCGGATTAACACCAAGCGCAGAGCCCAATCGTGCCTCAGCCTATAGGCAACTGACTGGGAAGATGACATAGCTCGCTGGACGTCACCTGAATCTTCCGAAGTCGAATCTCTGAAAATCTGGCCAAGTAAATAGCCAGGGACAAAGCCGTGAGTACATTGAATGTACTCGCAAACCACCAAGATAAGTGACGCAAGGAAATGCAGTTCTGGCTATGGCGAGATAACTCTATATGGGGTTGCTTGTGAAAAGCCTAAACTAACTTTTGAAGTTATGGCATCTCCATATCTTTGTTGAAAAAGAGTTTTCAAAACATGTTCGGTTTTATAAATCAAGACATCTCCATATCTTTGTTGAAAAAGAGTTTCAAAAACAGTTTTGGAGTAAAAACCCTTTTTAAACCTCTTTGACCACCTCGGGTCAAAACAAAGCTTTCGACCTCGGGTTCCCCCAGAACCTTCATCCTCTTTGTCCTTGTTTCCCAAACAAGCACAGTTTGGGTACTCCTAGGCAACACCTTTACAACCGTCATTGTCCGTGGACACGGCTATTCGAATAGGTTATACTCTACAGAGTTTGCACACTTTCCCCACAAACATCAATACATCCGCCGGGATACAACCACGAGCCACTACCACTATAGATGGGGGTCCGGATAATCAAACCTAACCTTTCGCTTGTCTACTCTAGCAAAGGAATGCTCTTTCTTTTGGGTTTGTTCTCCCTGGCAATGAGCATGTGGCTCCCAGCCGTAGTCCTGCATTCCGTACATGCGCATACCCAAGCCGCAACTTGGCGTATACCTTAAATCTAGTGACTCCACTTCCTTCCATACCCCAAGTCATACCGTCCATAGGAGACCCAATTGTTACACCGGCCTCCTGCCAGTTCAGGCTCACTCTTGCCAAAACAAGCAACAGGCTTTAGATCCATGATCTGGTGGTGCCTGCCCGGAATTCCAGGGATCTCTCCCTATAAGCATGGTAGAAGTGCCTCGGCTAATGCGGACAAACTACGAGTTAAGC
Source organism: Avena eriantha (assembly GCA_910589775.1). Classification (NCBI taxonomy): domain Eukaryota; kingdom Viridiplantae; phylum Streptophyta; class Magnoliopsida; order Poales; family Poaceae; genus Avena; species Avena eriantha. The sequence continues at coordinate 227,866,809 of OU342741.1, forward strand.
CCCAGCACCTGGGGTAATGTGGTTACGCTGATAAAAATTATTCCAGTAAAGGCGTAGAACATCCCATCACATTCTCACTTCTCATCATCGCCATTTCTTTTTGCTAAAACATCCGCTTGGAACGATGCCTTTTCCAAGGGTTTTACAAAAGGGTTTTGAAACATTTGTAGTGGGATAAATCCCAAAACAGTTTATTTTCTCAAAACCGGGGTTTTCCAACGGGGTAGGATGCTAACCATCATACTCCTGATCAAAAGGGATAAAAGGGTAGGTACATCGGGGTGGTGCCTCGAAGGACACGAAGTCGTAACTTGGAGGAGCCAAGTTACTATCGCAATATTTGTAAAACAAAACATGCAGGTAGATAATGCAATTTATAAAGAGGATATATAACGGTAAAAGATAATAGGGCATATATCAAAGTTCAGGAATGGTGGCTTGCCTGTGGTCAGCAATAAGTCCCTGGACTTCTTCAGATAACCAAGAATACCCAAAATATAATAATAGTAAGAAGTCCCTTCCTTCTTGTCGTCAGACTCTCACACTAGCGTCGTCATCGAGTACACATGCAAGCAGAAAAGTCCACAATCAATACAAGGAAGACAAGCATCAAATCATATAGTAAGCAAGCATCCTGAATACTACTTAACTTGCGAGGTTTTTGAGAAGTTGGGTATTGATAGGGGAATTACTAGATTGCCACTATAGTGTTTCTCTCTTGGAAGATAGGTATCTAGGATAGATATCATGAACTTGGATTAGGGTTCTGTGGTCAGTAGGCTACCAAAGGGTAACCATGGTATCCCCAGATAGGTCTTGACAAGACAAAAGCATCACAAGTGGTGTCACTTGATTATCAATTTTCTAGATTTAGTTATGCCTTTTATAGTGGAATGAACTCTAGTTTAAGGAAATAATTCAGCAGAGGAGTTCTAGAGCTTCAAAAATTATTTCCTTGGAGGTTTTGGTGGAGTTTGATGTACTGAACCACCTAGAGTTTGAATCAAGTCTAAACAATTAACAGAATGCCCTCAGGAAATTCCCAAAGGCAGTTCTGTAAGGTTTTTCTCTTTTTCACCAGATTAATTCTACAGAAGCTATTGAGTTGGTTCCAAGGGCATGTGGTAGGAACTTGGAATACCTTTCTGTAGAAATTGAATTTACTATTTTTGGAGTTTCCAAGCTCCTGGAGTGATTTCTTTAGTGACAATACCCATTATAGAAGTATTTAAATCACAAAAATTCAAGCAGAACTCAATAAATTCTGAGCTGCTTGAGTTAGACAGATAATGATCCTAGGAGGTACTGGGAATTGGAATCAGGTTAATACCGCATTTGGTTAGACCTGCGGAATTTATCTAAGACAGAAAGTTGCTGTTTTTGTTATTTTTGCTAAAGGCAGCATAATGTTCACCTATGCATAAGACTTGTGCTGGATGATAGGTATGTCAAATACCTCTCAGTAGGACTCTATTTCAACCCAAATGAGTAAGTCTAGCTCAAAGAGGAAAATAGTTTGTGCACAGCGTACATTTTAGTGGATTAATTGCCAATAAATAATAGAAATAATTTTTGGCAAGGTTCAGGTTCTGCATGTTGCACAAAACATACAGGAACCTAGTAAAAATTATTTCTGATCAAAAGGAGTTGGTTTCCATTTTCGAATTGAATTAAATTGGGGAGCAATTTCTGGATCTGGACAGAAATGAATAAAAAGAAGAGGTTAGCGAGCTGGGATCTAGGGCTACTGGGCCATGGAGGAGGATTTGGCCCACAACGCTCAGGGTGACGCGCGGGAGGGCGCGGTTCAAACCTGACTGGCGGGGCCTGCCAGTCAGCGACGGAAGGGCACGAAGGGGTATCGGCGGCGGTGGACCGTCCGATTAAAGAGGGATCGACGGCGCGGTGTCGTCGTCCTCGATCGAACAGAACCCATGGCGGCGGAACCCTAGGGAGTGGCAGAGGGGAAGGCAGGAGCTCACCAGAGGTCTCAGGAGGCAGCGCGGAGGGTGCAGGGCGACGCGGTCGATGACGGCGAGCTGATCGATGGGTGGCACGGCGGCGGTGGTCCACTGGAAGCAGTTCACGTGACGGCGGCCGAGAGCAACCTCGTTGGAGCTCAACGCCGATGACGGAGGAGTAGGTCATGGGCCAAAACAAGAGTACTATCAGGTAGAGGAGGAGGATGGGAACATATGAGCTGACATGTAGAGGGAATGTAGCAGGAGAGAAGGAGCCTTGCTCGAATTTTGAAAGAGGCCGAAAGCTCTCCTTCTTCTTCCTCTAGTTAGCACAGGGCAGGGGAGTGGGAGTGGAGCCTAGGGAGGTGAGTGGGAGTGATATGGAGCAAATGGGGGGGGGGCAGAGGGCTTGCTGGGGTGGCCTGCTGGCTTTATACCAAGGAGGGGGTGTGGATGGAGTAAAAGGCCAATTTGGACATGGGGGAGGGGCAATGCTGGCCAGGGAATGGCCTAGATGGATGTGGGGAGGGGTAAGAAGGGTATTTGGGTCATGCTGGATCAGAGAGGGAGGGGGTGGTAGCTGTGGTGATTAATTAGAGTAGATCCTTGTAAGATTGTGTTGTCTCTTTCTCTCCTTCTATTAGTACAAGGGAAAAATGGGAAATCGTTGGGGTGGAGCTACAGTGCTAGTCGCCCAGGGGTGTGTCCTGGGGTTGAGGGTAAGTATTGAACAAGATTTGATGAAATTTGGAAGGGGTTAGAGTAGTGGTTTGCTTAATTGACAAATTTGATCAAACTAGAGGGTTATGAAGTAAGTCCAAAAACTTGCATTGGACCAGAGGAGGAAATGGTGCTGGTAGATAGATGAGGTAAAGGTATACTCCTAGGATTTAATTGAGATTTTTCAGAGGAGTTTTAGTCCTCTTAAATCCAATTACTCAAAAAGGACAAAAGTGATCTTTAGAGGATCAATTTATAAGTTTCCGTTGGACAAGGTTGGTTTTTGATGTGGGAGGGTCCTAGAGGTGAATAAACACTTAGGGGAATTTTCCCAAGATTTATTGAGGCATAGAAGTATTTAAAACAATTATTTTTCCAATTCAGCCATTTAAGAAAATGGACAAAGAGAAATAATAAAGCTTCTCAAAAATATTTATTTTTGAGATGGGAAGTGGAGTTATGATATATGGAATTCACTTGAGCCAAGATTTGGAGAAATGTTTTGGCAAAAACCAAATTTTCCTTGATGGAGGGAGTTTTGGAGATTTTAACTATTAATAGAATTAAATAGATTTGGGGCGATAATAATTAGGGATAATTATTGATAAATCTTGAGGATCAAGCTATAGGTGTAGAAAAGGTGTAGCAAACAATTTCAACCTTGTGGAATGAATTTCCAACTTGAAACGGATGGAAAACAAGGAGTTGATTGTCTAGGGTGATGTTATTTTTATACCACCAAAACATGCTTGCATCTTGGAGCTCAGAGCTCACCTTGGTGCAAGAGATAGATGGATAGGTACACCAGGTTATATATATGATCATGGGAGGAGGTGTTTGAATGGATAGCATTTGAGGCGATCTAGAAGAGAGGCAAACTTTGTTGAAATTAAGGCTGCCATGAAATATGAGTCATGATGCCTTATAAACCATGTGGGTTTAAGTAGAATAGAGATCCACTTGGGGCAAGTGAAGTAGGTTTAGATAGACATCAATGAGTAGAACACAACCATGCAGAGAGTTGGTCCCTAGAGGTTTGGAGGGTGGTGTGAGCTTCTAGCAAAGTAGGCATGACGACTAGTTTTGCAGGAAATGTTATTTTCTTGTCTACAAAACCAACAAGGACAAGTGGGTTGGAGGAGGATCTATCCATGTAAAAATGTGGTCCTTGGATGTCCATAGGACGGTTAAGAAGATGGCTCAGTTGCATTTCCAAAAATGCACATGGTTTGAGAGAAAGAGGCATTCAAAAAGGGATGTTGAAACTGTTTCTAGACTTGGTCAAATTTGACAGTTTTGACTAGAGTATGAGAGGGAATGTTCTTGGAGGGGTTGCAAGGTATTAGAGCTTTAACAAGTGGATGATGTTGAAGAGTAGATTGAGTGGAACGGTTCCAAGATGAATATTGCCCTTCAAGGACTTGGAAAAATTTAGAATGGAGATCCTCAGAGTTGATGTAGTTAAGGGTTTTAGATGATCACCTAGTGGCTAGGGATCACATCTAGGTTTGCATTCTTGCTTAGGGATTGATGATTTGGAAACATCTTGATCCTAGTGATGAGATCCTAGAGTAACTCATACTACTTCATAAGCAAGCAATTCAAACAGTAGATCAAAACCACTCATAGGCAGCAGATCAAGGCAACTCATCTTATAAACTAATCAACTTCTACTAGGGTTACCATCAAGCTTAGCTTGAGGTAAGGTTGGGGAATTTTTAAGAGGTTGGGTTTTTAGTAAGGTGAGAGTCCTTAGTATCTCTATTAGGGGTAGAATTCAAATGTTTTGAGAAGAGGTTTCTGGGGAAACTAGAGATAAGATTTGTTGAGTATTTTGTCTTGAAAACATAAGGAGATTGTATTATATATCTCTCCATAGTTTTGTCAATAGAAACTCACAAAATAGTTTTTGTGACATAGGCATCTTGGCTCATGTTTTGAAATGCCAGAACATTTGAGAATATGTAAAATGAGCCAGGATAGTTTTGGGTAAATAGCTTTTGTCAACTGAGGGCGAGGTCAGGAGTATCATAAGATACACTCTCATAAGCACAAGTGCAGACAAACAACTAGCAAGCACTACACCAAAGCACAAGAAAAAGTTTTTGTTCCCCCTGATTTTTGCATTCTGAACAACTAATCAGGGTTGTTGAAATTGGGATGTTACATTAAACCCTTAACCAAATCAATTCTGAAGCATGAATATATTTACTCAATCTACCCTTAAACATCATCCACTTGATGATGCTTTGTAACCTTGCATCATCTCCAAATCATCCCCTCTTATGTTCTAGTCAAAAACTCTAGATCTGCCAAAAATGGCTAAGTCTGGGAAACTACTATCAATGTCTCATCTTTGAGTCTCCCTCATTTCCATCCCTTGTGCATTTTTGGCAATGAACATGAACCATCTTGGAGACCATCATAAGGACTACTAAGACCCACTCTTGCCCTTGGCTAGATCATCCTCCAACCCAATTGTTCTTCATGGTTTTGCAGGCAAGAAAATAATCTTCTCTGCCAATCTTATCAACATGCCTAGTTTGGAAGAAGCTCACACCTTCGTGCCAAACTATTTGTACCAAATATTTGCATGGTTGTACTCTAATCATGAAGGTCTATCAATCCCTACTTCACTTGTTTAAATTGGATTCTTGTGCCTCGAAAACCCACATAGTTTTGAAGGCTACTTGATAATCTGTTATGGCACCTTTAATTTATTCAAAGTTCAGTATCAATCCTAGGAAGGATCAATCCTTATCAACCTCAAACTTCTGTACCATGGTAATCTACACCACTTTTTATATCCATCCATCTATCCCATGAACCAAGGTGAGCTCTAAGCTCCAAGGTCCAGCCATGTTTTGATGGTATAAAAGTAATAGTGCCCAAGATCCTTTATCCCTTGTTCTCCTTCCAAATCAAGTTAAATCCTCAAAACCAAAGGTTGGAAATGATTGATATAGCATGTGGACATCATATAACCTGGATATAAGATTTACCCAATATTATCCATAATTATTATGGCTCAAAAACTATTTAATTCGTTTAATGGGCGAAATCTCAAAAACTCCATCTATAAAGGATGGTTTGGTTTTTGACAAAGAACTTCCCCAAATCTAAGAACTTTTGAGGCCCATATATCACACCCTGTCTTCCCACTTCAAAAATAAATATTTTTGAAGAGTTTTAATAATTCTTTCTGCCCATTTTCTTAAATGGAAGAAACAAGAAATAAATCCTTAAAAATACTTTTCCTTCTAAATAAAATCCAAGAAAATTCTACAATATGAGATAATGTATTTAGGACCATCTCACATCAAAATCCAAACATGTCCAAAGTAAAAATATCAAATGAGCATCTAGAAACCATTTCTGCACTATTTGAATTAATGAGATAAACATGATCTAAAATGACCCAATAAATGCCACAAAATTCCTGGAGGTACACCCTAACTAGACATATCTACCAGGAGAGATTCCTTCATAACTACTACTATGGCCAAGATTTGACAATATCTAAAACTATGATTCAAATCAATTCAAACTTTCACCAAACTGGTCCATTGCTACTCCACGGCAACCCCACTCTCCCCTAGTCGTGCTACATTGCAGCATAATACTGTAAAAATACCCCACAGCTTGTCCCCATGTGTTTAAAAGGGAGAGAGACATGACCTTTAAGTTAAAAGCCTAGAATTAAGGAAGTAGCAGCCCCACTTTCCCTCTGCCCTATGCACGACCCTAGAGCACACCTCCACACTCTCACAACCACCCCTGAGGCCCAACCAATGAGAAGCACCCCTGCTCCGTGCTCCAAATGGACCTAGTCCATCAAACACCACCCCTCTTCAGTTCTTAAGGCCATAGGCCACCCCTGCCCGCCTCTTCCCCCTCATTCCCTTCCCCCACCCGCACAGTGCTCCTCTACATAGATCCCAGCGAGCCCCTGCCCCTGAGAGTGCCAAGATAAGAGAAGAACTCCATCTCGGCCTCCCTCAAGATCTAAGCGTGGTGTCCTCTCCTCTACCTCTCCCTTACTACATGTCAGCCTCTCGAGCTCTCCTCTACCTCCTCCATCTAACCATCCCCTCCTATTTCCCTAGGACCCTCCCTGGGTGCGACTCCGACCAGCACCGAAGTGAGTTCCACTGGTGCTTGTGTGCGGGAAGCCCTCTGACGGAGAATCCCGCCTTTTCGCCCCTCGTTGCCCTCGCCGGGGTGATCTGCGTCGCCCCGTCTCCTTCCCCGCCGGCCTTCGGACCTCAGGTGAGCCACCCCACATCCCCTAGCTCCGCCCTTAGGGTTTCTACCGCTGTCACATTCCCTGGGAGGAAGATGACGCCCTGGTCATCGATGCTCGTCTAATCGGACGACTGGGAGCGACCCGTACCCCTTCGTGGTACCCCTATGGCTGACTACCGGGCCCCGCCCCCGCATTTTCAAACGAGCCTCCCGCTCGTGGCTCAGCCTCGGGTGGGCCGGAATGGTGCTGTGCGGCTCGATCTCCTCAGATCCGACCCGGCTCCTCCCTGACCGTTTTCTTTTTCTTTAAATAGTTTCTAGATCTAAAAACTGCCATTCAGTTTAATTCTCAAATAAAATGTAAAACTTTTGGAAATGCATAGATATAAATTTTACCATATTCCTGTGTGTTTTGTACAACATGTAGAACATAAAGTAACTAAAAATATTGACTAGGATGTTATTAGTAAATTAAACCCGTATATGTATCCTTTTCACCAATATTTTCTTTAAGAGAGTTTGATAACTCCAAATGGAGTGAAACCTCTGGGTACTGAACGGTATCCCAGATACCCTGCTTGTCACCTTGTTCTAACACTAGTTTGCTTCCTATATTGCATGTGGCAAAAATAACAAAATCAGGGCAAATCTGCCTATGGTAATTTCTATAGGTCAAACTAAAATTGGTAGGGCGATAATTCCAACATTGAGAACTCATACACCATCATATATATAAAACCCTAGAGGGCCAAAATTTATTAAGCCATGGTTGAAGTTTTGTGAATTAAACTAATTTCTGTATGGGTAGTTCACTAATAAACTCACCTCAGTAGTTCTGTAGGTCCAAAAAGGGTGATTCTAATTTCCACAGAAAGGTGTTTAAAATAAATACCATGTGACCTTTGATTCATATCAAAATATTCTATCAAATAAATATAGTGAAAAAGACAAATACTATGCAAGACTGACTTTGGGATTTTCCTAGGGGCATTTTGGTAATTTTTTTGAAGTAAATCCAGCACTAAATGATTCAATATTAAAAACTACAAAAAAACATCCAAGAAATAATTTTTGGAAGCACGGATCAATTCTGGTGAATTATTTCCTAAAACTAGAGCTTTTATCACTAGAAAATTCATAACTAATTAATTAAAAGTGCAAAAATAGTGAAACCACTTTTGTTGGCCTTGTTTTGTCAAGTCCCATGTGATGATATCATTTTTTGCACCTTGATATTATACAGACCGAATCCCTATTTGTAAACCCCTAATTAGGTGGTATTTGGCCTTTAAATAATAAACGAAATCTCACAAATGCAAATCGGGTTTTCCCAACTGGGTTAAGCTCAACTACTCAAAACATATTGAATAGTAAACTTGTTATGATCATTTTTTTGCAATATTGTATTGGAAATTGCTTGTTGCATGTTTTTCCCGATGACGGTGATAGTTGCGATTGTTTTAACGACGAGAAGAAAAGATCTTATTATTATTGGTATTAGTATTCTCGGTTATCTAAAGAAGAAGTCCAGGGACATATATTGCCATATTGCTGATCACAAGCAAGCCACCTTCTTGCTCATAATCCTTTTCCTATTGTTTTACTTATGCATGTTTTACCTACTGTTTACGAAACTACATTATTTTATTGTATGATGAGTTATCTCTGGTAGTGGATTGGCTCCTCCAAACCATTACGCAATGGTACTACCAAGTACACCCCCTAGATGACACCTACTTATCCCTAGTATGGTAGATGGTGTAATACACCATACCCCTTTAGAGTCACCGATTTGGCAGAAGCAAAGCTATAGGATGGGAAGACCCCAGAAAAGTTTACAAAATCTTTTATAATGAAACCTTGGTGAGGTTAGACCTACCAAGAGATGTTTGAGAAAATAAAAAGGGTTTTGTTTTACAAAATGCTAAAGGAAATATGGAGGAAAAAGGTTTACAAAAACGCACCCGGTTCTTTGCAGTTTTGCTAGAACAATTAACACGTGCAACCCCATTATTCTGGAATGGGACAGGGCTGGATTTGAAGTTTGTTTATTCTGGTATAAACTACCTCGCAACGACTACAGGGGAATGAAAGAAAATCCCTGGAGGGTGGGCCTTCTCCTGTAAAGGTCCATGTGAGACATCGACCTGGAGAAGGAACGAAGGGTCTATGGGCCTCCGCGCGTTACTATGAGCCCCTCATTGAAAGCGCACACTTTGTGAAGCGGAAAAAGCTCTCCGGTTGGCTCGGGAACTATATAGGGCATCCCGGTGTTGAGGGGAAAACACTCATAGGGTAGGCACCTATATTGGAGTGGGCATCTGGAGAGTCTTGATTGGTTACTCGACCCACGATCGGTGTAGATCAGGGTAGGGTACCCAGATGGTGTGGGTAAAGTGTATAACCTCTGCAGAGTGTAAATATATTCAAATAGCCATGTCTGCGGTCATGGACGGTTGGGAAGGTTGCTGTAGAGCGGTGCTGCTTTTGTTTTCAAAAAGGATTTTGGAAAAGCAATGGCTTTGGAAATGTTTTGACCATGGGATGGTCGGAAAGGGTGCATGTTTTGACCATGGGATGGCCGGAAAGGAAGGAAAGGAGTTTGGTCATGGGATGACCGGAAGGACAAAACAAATGGGTGACCCAATCCTAGAGTTTCCCTAAAACTTTGCAAAAAGGTTTCCAAAATGTTTTACAAAAGTTTTCAACAAAGATATGTAGATGCTATATCTACAAGAGAAACTAGCTGAGAAAATAACCTTTCTTGGAGCCCTCCTACTACCAAAACCATACCGCATATCCTATTGTTGTTATTACTTTTATATTAAGGTGGTTTGCGAGTACATTCAAAGTACTCACTGGCATTGTCCCTGGCTATTAACTTGGTCAGATATCAAGAAGAGGATGAAGTTGACAGCTATGTGAGCTAGGACGTTCTCCTAGTCAGTTGCCTGTAGGTTAAGGCATGGCTCGGGCTCTATGCTTGATGAAGTTCCGCTGATGTTTATTGATATAGCCATAATGGCATGTAAGGTATGACATGTATCCTCTTAAGTAATGGATTTTTACTTTGATACTTGTCGGTTATGTGCCACGACTAACTGATCATGGGATCATGGTGTATGCATAACAGGGAACCTCGGAGGATAATCCGGGGACCCCATGGGAACATTGTGTACTGTTTGAATAAGATATTTGTATCTTTGTTTCTTTGTCTGCTGTTTGGATCTTTGGACTTGTAGGTACCCAAGACCCACGAGATCGATAAAGCCTTGAGGTGAGATACTTGGTTAGCGGCGATCTCATAGGAAACCTAGTGACAAAAAGGGGAGTATGTCTTCACTTAGCGATCCATTGGGGAACAACAACAACATCACTTCTTAAAGCTTTGATCTGTGTTTTCACTTAATAATTGTTTGTAGCCCGGTGCTTCGTGGTGCAAATGGTTGGATCAAAAGGCTATTGCTATTCCTGTGGCTCGCATGGGAGTTAGTATATTAGGATGTGCTGCCCACATATTTTATCTCTATTAAAACTTTACACATGACTATACTTATTATTATCTTTACCCCATATGATGTGCATCTGCAGGTGAATCTTTAACCTTGGCCTATCTCCATCCACTAAAACAACCCACAATATAAAGTAAACTAGAAAGGTCTGTTAAAGACAGGTAAAACGAAAAAACAAAGCCTTGTAGACGTGCTCTTATTTAATTCCTTTAGCATTGTTTCCCAAGGTTCGATTAAACCAAGGTCTACTAGGGAAAAGGCTACTATACAACATCCATGAATCCGGATCGAAGGTATCAGTGCTCACTAACGGAGCCGTTATCCTCCATCATGTAGTGATACGTCCAAAACATATCTACTTTCCCAAACACTTTTGCTATGTTTCTCCTCTAAACTTGTGTGATTTGGATGCAAGTAACACGGACTGGCGCTGTTTTCAGCAGAATTACCTTGGTGTCTAGTTTTTGTGTAAAAAATCAACTATCAGGAAAAATCCCGGAAAATATGCCAGAAATCCTATTTCACCAGAAGACTCATGGAGCCAGAAGACGAGACGGAGGAGGGCCACGAGGGGCCCACACCACCTGGTTGCGCAGGCCAGGCCTGGGGGTGGTGTGGCCACCTCGGTCACCCCCTCGGCTTCCCTCTTCGCCTATAAGTTGCCTCTTGACCTAAAAAGCAAGGGGGTTCGACGTTTTTCCAGAAAGAGTTCTGCTGCGCCGCCACCACCAGATTCCACGAATTGGAACCAGAAACTCCGTTCTGGCACCCTACCGGGACGAGGAATTGGAGGAGATCATCGCCATCATCATCACCATCGCTTCTCCATCGACCAGCCATGTTTCCCCCATCTATGAGTGAGTAATGCCCCGTTGTAGGCTATGGGGATGGTAGGGATTGGATGAGATCGTTCATGTAATGGCATCAGATTGTTAGGGCTTGGTGCATAGTATCTATTATTAGTGCTTTTTGACTTTGTTGCAACTTGTTATGCTTAATGCTTGTCACTAAGGCCCGAGTGCCATGATTTCAGATATGAACATGTTATTGATTCATTATGATAGTATGGTTTGTGATCTTACCTGCAAGTTGTATACACATATTGTTGTCCAGAACCAAAGGCCCCGAAGTGACAACAATCGGGATAACCGGAGGGTATGGCTTTGATGTGAGGATCACATGTGTTCACGGAGTGTTAATGCTTTGCTCTGGTGCTCTATTAAAAGGAACACCTTAATTGCTAGTAGTTCCCTTGAGGCCCCGCTGCAAACGGGCTGGCAGGACAAAAGATGTTGTGCAAGTTCTCATTACGAGTACGTATGACTATATATGGAACACATGCCTGTGATTATTTAGTACTTGGATGCTTTATCTTATTTATCTGCAAATGCCCTATGTATTGATTGCTATATGAATTGTCTTGTCCATGCAACGCCCTTCCATCCATCCCTATGCCTACCGCGCTTTAATCCTACTGTTTGGTGCAATTGTTACTACTGTCTTTACTTTTACAACTGCTATTACTTTGTTATTGCTACTACAAAACTGTTGCTACTGATAAACTAATGTGAGCAAGATTGTTTCCAGGTGCAGCTGAATTAACAACTTAGTTGTTAAGACTTAGATGTAACACCCCAATTTCAGTAACCCTGATTAGTTGTCCAGAATGCAAAAATCAGGGGGAACAAAAAATTTTCTTGTATGATGCTGAAGTGTTTGCTTGTTGTTTGGATATGCTTATGCATAGGAATGTGTATTAGATGATATACTCCTTACCTTAACACCAGTTGACAAAAGCTACTTCCCAAAACATTCTTGGCTTAATCTCCATATTCTCAAATGTTCTGGCATCTAAAAACATGAGCCAAGATGCTTATGTAACCAAAACTATTTTAGTAGCTTCTATTGACCAAAACTATGGAGAGATATATAATATAATCTCCTGATGTTTTCAAGATAGAACCTTGAACTACTCTTATCTCTAGGATCTCCAAAATCTTTTAGCAAGCTTTCGAATTTTACTCTTGGTAGAGATACCAAGGACTCTCATCTTATTCAAAATCCAACCTTTTCAAAATGCCTCAACCTTACCCCAAGCTAAGCTTGATTGTAACCCTAGTAGTAGTTGATTGCTTGTAAGATGAGTTGCCTTGATCTGCTGCTTGATTTGTCTGCTTAGGAGATAGTATGAGCTACTCTAGGAGCTCATCACTAGGATCAAGATGTTTCCAAATCATCACACCCTAAACAAGAATACAAAGCAAGATCTAATCTCTAGATACTAGGTGATCATCTAAAACCCTTAACCAGATCAATTCTGAAAATATCCCTTCTAGAAGTTTCCAAGTCAATAAAGACCAATATCAAGCACGGATCCTTTCTATTCAGTATACACTTCAACATCATCCACTTGATGATGCTTGTGTACCTTGCAACCCCTCAAAAACATCCACTCTCATGCTCTAGTCAAAAACCCTAAATCTGCCAAATTTGGCTAAGTTTGGAAAACTATTTCAACATCACCTTTTTGAATGCCTCCCCTTCTCAACCCTTGTGCATTTTTAAAAATGCATCTGAACCATCTTGTTAACAATCCTAAGGACTACCAAGGCCCACTCTTTCACTTGGTTAGATCATCCTCCAACCCACTTGTTCTTGATGGTTTTGCAGGCAAGAAAATAACTTTTCCTGCAAATCTTATCAACATGCCTACTTTGACAGAAGCTCACACCACCATCCAACCTTCCATGGACAAACTAGTTGCATGTTTGTGTTCTACTAATATAGGTCTATCAATATCTACTTCACTTGTTCCAAGTGGATCTTTGTGCTTCTTAAACCCACAAGGTTTTGAAGGCTAGTTGATAATCTGCTTTGGCAGGCTTATTTTATTTAAAATTTGAAATCAATTCTTGGAGAACTCAAGAAAGATCAAGCTCAAACCTCTGTACCATGTTTATGTACATCACTTGTTCTATCCATCCATATACCCCATGCCCCAAGGGGAGATCTGAACTCCAAGATACAACCCTGTTTTGATGGTATGAAATTAACATCACCCTAGCTCCCTAATCTAGGGTATTTCACCAAAACCAACTTGGATTCTCCAATACCAAGGTTGCAAATGCTTGCTACACCTTGTATACCCCATCTACCTTGGTCATCAAGATTTACCAATAATTCTCCATAATTATTATTGCTCCAAATCTAATTAATCCCTTTAATAGTCAAAATCTCCAAAACTCCTTTCCCAAAGGAAAGTTTGGTTTTTGCCAACACACTTCCCCAACTCTAAGCTCTTTTGAGGCCCATATATCATACCCTATCTTCTCACTTCAAAAATAAATTTTTTTTAAGAGCCTTATTATTTCTTTCTGCCCATTTTCTTAAATGGTTGAATTGGAATAATAATTGTTTTAAATACTTTTATGCTCCAATAAATCTTGAGAAAATTCCCCTAAGTGTGTATTCACATTTGGGAGCATCCCAAACCAAAATCCAACCTTGTCCAATGTAAATTTACCAACTGAGCTCCTATCAACCACTTCTGCACTTTTTGAATAAATAGATTTAAGTGGACTAAAACTCATTTGAAAAATCCCAAGTAAATCTTGGAGAAATATCTTGACCCCATCCACACACTAGTACCATTCCTTCACCTTGTCCAGTACAAGTTTTTCAAACTCCTTCACAAGCCATCTTATGATAAATATTTGCAAAACCATCTAGGCTTAAGCTTGATCAAACCAAAGCTACCTCCAAACTTGTCCATTACACCACCTCACCAACATCACTCAATCTGGTCGAGCTACACTATAGCATTACTATAGCATCACCCCCTCTTTTGTCCCATGTGCTTGTATGAGTGTATCTTGCATCGTTTCTGGTGCATTGAAAGCAGCAGTAGCAGCCCTGCCCGGTCATACCTCTCCCTAGTCCCATCTCTGCGTGATACAACTCCCCAGACACGTCTCCAACCTTCCTCCCCCTCACCCTCGCACCCCACTGACCCTCAACCAACGGCATCCATAACGGACAGATCGCCCTTGCCCCCTCTCGCCTCACCCTCCCTGCGGTGCAAACCAACATGAGACCGCGTGGGAGATATCCCCTACCCCTAATCATCTCCCTACTCCCAGCCTCGTCCCTCACACGCGCCTATCCGAGCCCTAGACGCCTCGAAGCGTTCCATCGAGCAACCTGCACGCGGAGGCATTGTCACCCTCACCTCGCTCACTCCTAAGGCCCTTGGCTGCCCTATCACGGAGACCACGCAAAAGCCACTCCACGACCCAAGCCACTGCGCATCCTGGCCAACCCAATGCTCCCACGTACCCTCCCTACTCCGACGTGCTCTTGGTGCACCATGGACGCGCTCGTGATGATAAATAGAACCCCATCCCCGCCCGCGTGTGCCAACCACCCCATTCCACTCCCAGAGCTCCCAACACAACCCCTAGATAGGAGGCCGAGCCTCCCGCTCTCTACTGCACACTATCCTCGCCGCATCGCCGTGGTCCCGAGGAAGAAACAGAGGGGTAGCACCCACTGCATGCCCTTCTCTTCTCTCCATCGGCTTGCATGCGCTCCCCTGGACTAGCACTGACTTCCCCGCCACTTTTTTATCCCGCATGCAGGCCTCCCTGAGCTGCTTTGGCGAGCTCTCGAAGCCGCGTCATGGCTGCTCTCGCTCGAGCCACTTCCCGGAAGTGAAAGGCGCCATGCCGCCCCTCTCCGGGATCGTCGTCGACGACCGCATCTCCTCCGCCACTCCCCGGCCACTAGCGGGCCCCTAGGTGAGCCTCCCAGCTATCGCCGGCCGCTCTAGGGTTCGGCCGCCGCTGCTCTGTTTCGCTAGTGACGACGAAGCCTGGTCGTCGATCGCCACTTAATCGAGCGGTCGAAGATGCCCCGTACCTTTTGGCAGCACTTTGTTTCGCTGACGACCGAGCCCCGCTCATCAGCAATTTAAAACCGTCTCCCGCTCGTGCAGGCGATCCTAGCTGGGCCGAATTCTCTCTCCCTGGCCCAGTGTGCCCCAGAAACCCCGGCCTAGGTACCCTTTCCTTTAAACATTTATTCTAGATTTGTAGTATACCTTGAAGATTAAATCAAAGAAAATGGAAAACCCCATATTTTGGGCAGATACAAATTTATACATACTCCCACATGTTTTCCCAACATGCAGAAGCAAAATCCTAGCCTAATATTATTTCCAATTTGTGTAGGAATTAAAATTCTAGCACCTATCCATTTCACTAAATAAAATCCTATGTGAGCTTCACATATCCATTAGGAGTGAAACCAACAGCCGCCCTTGGTAGATTTTGAATATACCTATCAAATAGCCCTTGTCCCCAGCTAAGTGGAACTATTGATTTGAAGATATAAAAATAACAAAAACAGGGCATGTCTGCCTTTAAAATTTTCTCTGGGCCAATTTAAAATAGGTACTGACCTAAATCCAACTCTCCTAGTTCCTAAAACATAAGATCTATCAAAATCCAGGAGCCCATAATTTTCTAAGCCTCTGATGATTTATGGTGAATTAATTTGTTCTAAGCTTAGGCAATTCACTAGATAAATCACTACAGTAGCTCTGCAACTCCAAAATAAGTGAATCCAATTTCTACAGAAAGGTATAAGATATACCTAGCATGTGCCCTTGGTTTAATATCAATAGATACTGTGGATTTAATCTGGTTAAAAAGTCAAGTTACCTACAAAACTGCCTTTGGGAATTTCCTGAGGGCATCCTGGTAAGTATATTGACATGATTTCAACTCTGAGTGAACAAGTACATAAAATCCTACTGAACCATCCAAGGAAATAATTTTTGGAGCTCCAGAACTTTTCTGGTGAACTATCTTCTAAAACTACAGTCTTTTTCACTATAAAAATCACTTTAAATCTTTGGGTAAGTGATAAATTAGTGAAACCACTTTTGTTGGTTTCATTTTATCAAAACCTATCTGTTGGTATCATTTTTACACCATGGTATTATACAGAATAGGTCCTTGGCCCAAAACCCATCTCTTAGGTAGTTTCTAGACTATAAATCCTAAGGGATTTTCCTCCATGTTTCCAAGACATGGTCAACCCTATTAAATCCATCCTTCCTAAGACCTAATGATTGGTAAACTTGTATTGCTCATTGTTTGCTCTATGTATTGTTGCTTGTATGCCTTGTGTTGATTGTGGCTTGGTTTGCTTGCATGTGCTGTCGAAGTGGTGTTTATTATTGCTATTGGTATTCTGGGTTATCTAAAGAAGTCCAAGGACATATTGCCATATTGCTAATCATCAGGCAAGCCACCTTCTTGCTCATAAGACCTGTCCTACTTTTACTTATGCATGTTTTATCTTTTGTTTATTAAAACTGCATTGTTTTACTATATGTTGATGTATATATGGTAGTGGTCTAGCTCCTCCGAACTATTACCCTTTTGTACTATTAAGTACAACCCCCTTGGAGACACCTACTTGTCCCTGGTAGAATAGATGGTGTAATACACCATACCCCTTTGGAGACCCCGATTTAGCCGAAGCAAAGCTAGAGGATGGGAAGACCCCGGAAAAAGTTTTTACCAAATGTTTTATGATAAAACCTTGGTGAGGTGGGACCTCCCAAGAGATGTTGAAAAAGAAGAAGGTTTTGTTTTAGAAAATACTGAAGGAAAGATGGAGGAAAAAGGTTTACGAAAACGCACCCAGTTCTTTGTAGTTTTGTTAGAACAATTAACCCGTGCAACCACATTACTCTGGAAATGGGACAGGGCTGGATTTGATGTTTGTCCCTTCTGGTCTAAGCTGCCTCGCAACAACTACAGGGGATCGGGGATCCCTAGAGGGTGGGCCTTCTCCGATAAAGGTCAATGTGGGACATCGACCTGGAGAAGGAACGAAGGGTCTGTTGGCCTCCACGCGTTACTATGAGCTCCTCATTGAAGCGCACACTCGAGAAGTGGAAAAAGTGCTCCGGTTGGTCCTCGGTACCCGACGTCCCAGTTTTTAGGGGATTAACACTCATAGGGTAGGCACTTATATTGGAGTGGGAATCCGGAGAGTCTTGACCGGTACTCGACCCATGATCGGTGAAGATCAGGGTAGTGTACCCGGATGGTGTGGGTAAAGTGTACAACCTCTGCAGAGTGTAAATCTATTCGAACAGCCGCGTCCACGGTCATGGACGGTTGGGAAGGTTGGTGTAGAGCTGTGTTGGTTTTATTTTCAAAAACGATTTCTAAAAACAAAGGGTTTTGGAAATGTTTTTGACCATGGGATGGTCGGAAAGGATCCCTGTTTTGACCATCGGATGGTCAGGAAGGGATAGAAGGAGTTTGGTCATGGGACGACCCAAAGAAAGGAACAAATGGGTGACCCAGTTCCGATGTTTTCCAAAACTTTTCAAAAAGGTTTCCAAAATGTTAAAAAAAGTTTTCAACAAAGATATGTAGATGCTATATCTACAAGAGAAACTAATTTAGAAAAGAACCTCTCTTGGAGCCCTCCTACTATCACAGCCATATTGCATATCTTCCTTCTATTATTATTTCTCTTAAGGTGGTTTGCGAGTACATTCAAAGTACTCATCGACATTGTCCCTGGCTATTAACTTGGTCAAATATCAAGAAGAGGTGAAGTGGATGACTATGCGTCTTCCTAGTCAGTTGCCTGTAGGTTGAGGCTTGATTGGGCTCTGCGCATGATGATGTTCCGCTGCTGAAGATGGTATAGCCATAATGGCATTTATGTAAGTCTTGTATTTCAGTATATCTCGGATGTTGTAATGATACTTGTCGGTTATGTGCAGCGACTAACTGATCATGGGATCGTGGTTCTATGCATAATAGGGATTCTTGGAGGATAACTCCGGGGGCCCCACATTAGAAATATTCTTTGGCTCCCCTTGTGTCGAATCAATAAATTGGGTTTCACTTCCCTTGAAAATACTGGGATACACCCCTATACTTGTGGGTCATCAAGACTATTTTCTAGCGCTGTTGCCGGGGAGCATAGCTCTATTTATCAAGTTCACTTGGAATCATTATTGTTCGCTTCCATTCATCCATCATGGGTAAGTCTCATGATGGCAAGGTCCCTATTTTACCATCCACTACAAGGAGATGTATGGTTCTGAACACCTATGTTGCTCTTGATTCACCGTCTGTTATGAGTAAGATCCTTACACCACCACATACACATGCTACACATACTGCTACTACTGTTGAATCTGAAACTTCTGATACTTATGATGCTGCTTCTACTGTGCTTGATAAGAGTGGTTCATTAGGTCCTTTCCTAGATGCTACGATTGCTAGAACTATAGCTAGAAATACCGAAACTCCTAATGATGACACTACTACACCTTTCAGTTCACCTGAGTCTAGAGAGAGCTATGATATTGAAGACGGTTATATAGAGATGACCGATGAATTTATTAAAGAATGTCAAAACACCCATGATAGGAGTGATATTAAGAGTCTCCTTGAGAGGCGTAGTATAAAACCCAAATTGTCTCCTAATGCTAAGTTTTGCTGCATCTCCCATAAACATTAAAGATAAGGATTATAATTTCTCTCTTGATTTATCTTACATAACTATTGTTGAGAAAGAACCTTTTTGTGGGACTAAGAATGAAAGTGCTGTAGCACATATGATTGAGCTTTCTACCATGAGGGGCCTGTTTTATGATGATATTAAGATGCGCACCTACTTTGTTGCTAAATTTTTCCCTTTTTCACTAAAATGAGAAGCTAAAACTTGGTTTAATAATTTACCTCCTGGATCTATTGATAGCCCTGAATGCTTGATTAGTACTTTCCTTCAGAAATATTTCCCTCCTAGTGCTAGACTTGCTATTTTGCAGGAACTTTTTGATTTTAAACAGGGAGAGAAATAGTTATTGCCTGAATCATGGGCAAGGTTTTGTACTTTGATTCATGCATAGGTTGGATGTCCATTACCTAAAAATGAGCTTCTTGATATATATTATAATGGACTAACTGAAGAATCTAGGACATACCTAGATAGTTGTGCTGATTGTGTTTTCAGGAATAGAACTCCCAAAGAAGCTGAGGAATTAATGGCTAAAATAAGCAATAATTATGAAGCCTAGACTTCATCTGAACCAACTATCCCTGAGACAACTACACCTGAGTTAACTGTGCCTGCGCCTATACCAACATCAAAGAAGAGGGGAGTTATTGAACTAAATGATGAAGTGGTGAAGGAAGGTAAGAAATGTCTTAAGGAGAAGGGTATTAAAGCTGAAGATGTGAAGAATTTACCTCCTATAGAAGAATTATGTAAGCCAATCTCCCACTCATCCACTATTGAGGTACACTCTCTCTAACATTTTGATGAAGGTGATATTCCTTACTCTAAACCTCCTAATCAATGCTTACAAAAATTTGATGTTTTTATTGTTAAGCAAGATAATTTTAATAAAAGGGTGCAAAATCATCTAATGGAAAACTCTAGAGCTATTGTTGAGTTGAAGGACATTGTGGAAAGAACCTCTAATGAAGTTAAAATGCTTGTTAAACATTTTCAAATGGTTCAAACTCAAATGGATCAGCTTAGTAAAGTACAAAAAGACTTGCTAGTTAATGCTGCTAAAGAAAAACATGCTTATGAAATGAGAACTAGAAGTGGTGCTGCCACCGAGGATCCTCTATATCCTAAGGGGCATCCTAAAAGAATTGAGCAGGATTCTCAACAAGCTAAAAATAGTGGTACCACTCCTAAGAAAAGAAAAAAGAAACATAAAACTATTGTAGAACCTTCTGAACCTGCTAAAGATCCTAATAGTATATCTGTCTCTGATGCTGAAACTGAAAGTGGTAATGAAGAAAATGATGCCCTTTGATAGAGAAAAAGTTGAAGAAGAACCTGAAAGGCACACTAAGAATACTAAATAAACTAAAGAAGATTTTGTTGCTAAGAAACATGGTAGTGAAAGAGAGCCTTGGGTCCAAAAACCCATGCCTTTCCCCGATAAGAAACACAAGTCAAAGGAAGATGAACTATAAAAAGTTTTGTGAGTGGATGAAACCTTTATTCTTGAAAATTCCTTTGACTGATGCTATTAAATTGCCTCCTTGTTCAAAGTATATGAAGGATATTGTCTCCAATAAAAGAAAGATCCCTAATGAAGAAATTTCTACTTTGCTTGCTAATTATTCCTTTAATGGTAAGGTTCCAAAGAAACTTGGAGAACCAGGCTATTCTGTGCACTATTAAAAATAGTTATGTTAAAATTGATTTATGTGATTTAGGAGAAGGAGTTAGTGTTATGCCTTTTTCTCTCTATAAGAGACTTCAACTGGAAAAACTAATACCAACTGATATATCTTTGCAAATGGCTGGTAAATCTACTACTATTCCTATTGGTATATGTGAGGATGTAGCTATTCAAGTGGATCATAATTTCTTGATATTAACTGATTTTGTTGTGCTTGAAATGCCTGAAGATGATAATATGTCTATTATTCTTGGGAGACCTTTTCTTAATACTATAAGAGCTGTTATTAATTGTAATCAAGGAAAGGTTACTTTTAATGTTAATGACAAGGAGCATACTGTCTATTTCCCAAGAAGATTGATAGGACTTATGGTTTGAATTCAATTGAACATGTTGAGGGCATCCAAGTTGGAGAAATATATTGTCCCATACCACGAGAAAAATATGAAACTATTATGATTGGGACCATTGCTATCAAGGTTGAGGTAACATAATCATTAGTGGAATGCAAAGTTTTGTTTCATATAAAATTGTTTTGGTAACAAGACCTGATCAACCTTGTTAACAAAGAGATTTTAATGAACAAAACAATGTTTTTACCATGATTATTTCCGCTTACTTTTATTTTACCCGTTTTAGTTTTTTCCTTCGCTTAGTTTACTTTTCTGTTGCTAGTTGCTTGCATATTAGAGTGTCTTAGAACTTATAAATTTTTAGTTTTGTTTTGCTTTTGCATCTTTCCAACAACATCTTTCTGTCAGAAAATCATTCATCAATACCTTAAAATTGCTCAAAAATAAAGTGTCTCGAAAAATTCTAGAAAATTCATATTAAAATTTTACGTGAAAAAAGGGGCAGAGGAGTGCCTGGAGTGACCCAGGGGCCCACCAGGCAGGCACACCATTGGTGTGCGCGGCCACCCCAGGGGCGCGCCTAGCCATGGTGTGGGCCACCCTGGCCCTCCACTCATTCCCTCTCTTCCCACTTCCTTCTATCTCCCAAGAAAACACCAGTTCATTGCTCGAAATCGCGTTCTTGTTGTTCTTGTCCATGATTTTTTTTGATCTCCTTGCTCAGCCTATCTTTGTTGCTGAAATTTGGAGCATTTGTTCTCCGGTATGTGACTCCTCCGCTTGTCCAAGTAGATTTGTGTTTAGGGGTTTATATCTTGAGTATTTTGTTGTTGTAGGTGACAGGTTATGTGATCTTGTAAGCTTGTTAAATGCTTAGAAATATTGTTTTGATGCATCCTTAGGCCCCTTACAAGTCCCTTTGAGTAGTTCCCTTCATTTTGTAATCATTTTGCAATCACTTGTAGATGGTTGTCCTAAATTTCAGAAAAGAAGATGAATGAACACCAACTCAACCAGTATGAACTAAGGGTGCCTGAGGTTATGAAGGTTCACCAAGAGGAGGAAGTTTTTTCCTTCCATCTATCCATGCCCCGAATTCATCAGGGCTGTAGGGATTTCTCAGGACTTCCATACTTTAATTGCTAATGCAGGATTGGAGCATTTTGTGGGAGATGAACCTTACCAATTTGTGAAGCTAACTATGTCTGTGGTGCAGGACTTTAGATTTAGTTGCTCTTTGCCTAACCCCATGGTTCACTACAAAATTTACAATATAGCTGTCAACCTCCCTTTTGATGACTTTTGTGCAGCTATTAAAGTACCCCAGTGGGGATCGTGTGAAAGGATTAAAGAGCGACCTGCACCACTCATGGACTTGTATGCAGAGATTTGCCAATGGAGTAGCTTCTCAAAGGAGAGTGGGAAAATTCGTAACTTTAATCTCCCGTCTATTCGCTACTTTGCCTACTTTATTGCCAAGTGTGTTCTCGCTAGGAAAACTGCTAATAAGTTATCCTCATATGATCTAGCATTCAGCTCAGCTTCTTTAAAACGAGATAAGACTTATAATTTGGGTGCCTTGATAGCTTTCCGTCTTGCTGCTAACCACCAGAAAGGTAGAATTTTTGGAGGCCTCACCGCCTCTCATTTATTAGCTTTGCATGCTGTAGTGCCTCATCATTTAGACCTACAGTTTCCCATAGAGAGGCTTGACCTTAATTCCATGATACATCATAAATTTGTATCTTCTTGGGCTAATTTGAGTGATTTGTCTGATGAAATCACCTTTCTCAAGGCTGGTTGGAGAAGGAGTAAGTCCGAGCGAGTTGTTCTTTTGCCTACACCTATTTTGTTTAACCTTGACACCAGGCTAGGATGGTCACTCACCAAGGAAGAACTAGATGCATAATTGGGAGAGCTCTCCCAACAGGAGCAAGATACTGGAAGGGAGATTACGGATGATTCGTTCCAGCCCTTGTATGAGGGGGAGTCTTCATATCAGCAACCTACCTATGATTGGGGAGCTACCTCTTCTTCCCAAGGGCCTAACCACGATCATTCTTATCATGACCTGCCTGCTTGGAACCCTTACCCGCATTGGGGTTGATACCCACTTAGGTCAAAAGCCTAAGCTTGGTGGGAGGTACACCGACACCACACTCATCTACATATCATGTTCAGTCAGTACTTTGTATATCCATGTTTCATTCTCTTTTTAGTTTTTGTTCTTTCTTTACTCTGTCTTTCTAAAACACAAAAAGAAAAAAAATATTTTCATTGTTTCTCTTTGTTGCTTCTTTTTCTTTTTTCCTTGGTTTGCTTCTTCCTTTTGGCTTTGTCTTAATTATTTGAAAACCCCAAAAAGATTTTGCTTTGCTTGTTCTCCATTTTGGTTCTTACCTTTAAAAATCGAAAACCCAAAAATATTTGTTGTTCTTCTTTGGTTTTGTGAAGTTTGTTGCAGGGTTCAGCAGTCCTCAGTGAAATTTGGTTTCATGTTATTATTCAAGCCACACAAGTGAAGGGAAATAATGAGAATTAATGACAACTTGAGGTGTGGTAAGAGGCTAGTAACGAACTCTATTTGTTTTGATTTTTGTACATATACTCATCATTGTGGGCATGCTTAGTCTGTTCATGTAAGGTCAATGTTATTTATGGATGCTTAGTAGTTCTTGCTTTCCTATGATTAGCTCCATCTTGCTAATGGTTTGTAGCATGTCATATGAATGTTTGTTTGCATTGTTCTATTCATAACTTGGTATGACACTGTGGTATCCTGCTATGAATGTTTCACTTGAATTGACTTGGCACATGCTCACGCATGCATATGACTGAAACAATAATCAGTTAAGCCTCGATGATTTATTTTGCCTCAGGGGTCTTGAATCACATTCATGCCATGATTAGTCCTGTTTTGTTGCAAGCATGATTATGACATTTATTGCTCTCTCATTTGTCGCTCCTTTACTATTGCTAGCCTTCACTTGCACTGAGTATGAGCTCTACTCGTGTTTCCAATTCCCTAAAATCAATATTGCCAAAAGTGTCCACCATACCTACCTATTAGCATCATTTGCTAGTCCGTGCATATTCAGTATGCTTCATTTTTTTCTGAATGAAATGTTTGCTTGTTATGAGAAAGTTAGTTAGAAAATCTCTCACGAACTTGATGGCACACCTTACTTTCGTGCACTTAATAATCTTGAACCATTGTGTCCATCTTTGTTGCGTATATGCTTGCGCTTTATGAGTTGAAGTTAGCAGAACCATATATCATGGGGAACACTTTCAACATTGCACTTATTATTCTGTTGATATCATGATTCTTTTGCTTATGGATCCCAAGGGTGTGAAATAAAAGGGAAACTTGTAAGATCATGGAGTTTGTATGTGTGTTAGAGAAATGCTTGGGCCGCTAGCCTAAGACATGCCTAATCATGGTGGAAACTTGCAGCATAACCATAATGAGCACTCTATGAAGCATGCTCAATAAAAACCTATGCAAATAGCAAATAAAAGGATCGCTGAGATTCTCATTGTTTGCTTGCCTTGTCATTACGATTATGGGATAGCTCCTGTATCATCTGCAAGGGGTACCCCGTTGGTGGTTCTCTATGATACATATGTACTTACAATGACAAGAGCTTACTTGTGACTGAAGTTGAGTAGCATGAGGTTCGGTACTCGTAAGTAAGGGGCATGAGATTTCAACTTATGACTTGTCAAGCATGTCCTCTTAGTTGTGTCACTTTAACCTTAACCACTTAAAGATGCTTATGACAGGGGCAATGAGAGCTCAAAGCTAATGAGTACCATACTTTTAGCATTTGGAAGCCTTTCAAACTTTTCAAAACCTTTTCATTTTCTTGTTGAGTCACCACATATTCTATGAGCACTTTCTTGAGAGCATAGTTGTCATTCTTAGTGTAATGTGCTTGCCTCAAAACTTGATTAATTGTGTTATGACTTTGATGCTTGTATCTTTGATATCTTTACTTCTAGTCTTCACTTGAACTTTAGAGGTGCCTTGGCATTTATGTTTGCTCTACAATCAAAGACAAGCGAGATACCACTCTATCATACCTTTTTATGAGCATTTCAATGTTTCTTATGTTTATGTTTCATGCTACTTACTATGTTGAGTTAGAATCTCTTCATAGCTTGTAATGACTATTAAGTAAACTTAGTTGCATACTCTTTATTGTGAATTGCCTAAGAAGTTGATCACATACTGAGAATATATACATCTTACGAAGCAAATGTGTTTGTGAAAGTTTCTTTTATCGCACTTAGTTTTCAACTGAATTGCTTGAGGACCAGCAATAAGCTAAGCTTGGGGGGAGTTGATATGTCCAAAACGTATCTACTTTCCCAAACACTTTTGCTATTGTTTCTCCTCTAAACTTGTGTGATTTGGATGAAACTAAGACATACCGATGCTGTTTTCAGCAGAATTACCTGGGTGTCTAGTTTTTGTGGAGAAAATCAACTATTAGGAAAAATCCCCAAAAATAGGCCAAAAATCCTATTTCACCAGAAGATTCACGGGGCCAGAAGACGAGACGCAGGAGGGCCACGAGGGGCCCACACCACCTGGCCGCGCGGGCCAGGCCAGGCCGCACCTGGCGGTGGTGTGGCTGCCTCGGTCACCCCCTCGGCTTCCCTCTTCGCCTATAAGTTGCCTCTTGACCTAAAAACCAAGGGGGTTCGATGTTTTTCCAGAAAGAGTTCCGTTGCGCCGCCGCCACCAGATTCCGTGAGTCGGAACCAGAAAGTCCGTTCTGGCACCCTGCTGGGATGGGGAATTGGAGGAGATCATCGCCATCATCATCGCCATTGCTTCTCCATCGACCATCCATGTTTCCACCATGTATGAGTGAGTAATCCCCCGTTGTAGGCTATGTGGATGGTAGGGATTGGATGAGATCGTTCATGTAATGGCATCAGATTGTTAGGGCATGGTGCCTAGTATCTATTATTAGTGCTTTTTGACTTTGTTGCAACTTGTTATGCTTAATGCTTGTCACTAGGGCCCGAGTGCCATGATTTCAGATCTAAACATGTTAGTGATTCATTATGATAGTATGGTTTATGATCTTACCTGCAAGTTGTATACACATATTGTTATCCGGAACCAAAGGCCCCGAAGTGACAGCAATCGGGATACCCGGAGGGGATGGCTTTAATGTGAGGATCACATGTGTTCATGGAGTGTTAATTCTTTGCTCTGGTGCTCTATTAAAAGAAGCACCTTAATTGCCAGTAGTTCCCTTGAGGCCCCACTGCAAACGGGCTGGCAGGATAAAAGATGTTGTGCAAGTTCTCATTGTGAGCATGTATGACTATATATGGAACACATGCCTGTCTTTATTTAGTACTTGGATGCTATATCTTATTTATCTGCAAATGCCCTATGTCTTGATTGCCATATGAATTGTCTTGTCCATGCAGCGCCCGTCCATCCATCCCTATGCCTACCGCGCTTTAATCCTAATGTTTGCTGCAATTGTTACTACTGTCTTTACTTTTACAACTGCTATTACTTTGCTATTGCTACTACAAAACTGTTTCTACTGATAAACTAATGTGAGCAAGATTGTTTCCAGGTGCAGCTGAATTGACAACTCATTTGTTAAGGCTTATAAATATTCTTTGGCTCCCCTTGTGTCGAATCAATAAATTGGGTTTCACTTCCCTAGAAAATACTGCGATACACCCCTATACTTGTGGGTCATCATGTAGCAAAAGAACTTTTCCGAAGCATCATAACTCTCTATGGCAACATGGGTATCGAAAATCATTTTCAATTCACCCATGGTATCAAAGTCATTTCCATTCTCGAAACGCTTTCAGAGTTCCGGCTCTATCCCATACCATATCCGCAATGAACCATGTTGTGGTCCTCCTTACGACTTAATTAAACACTTTACATCGTTAGGAGCATCATTAGGTGGGGGGGGGGGGGGGGCTAGCGACGCTTCTAGCACATATTGCTTTTGTGCAGTAGTGAGGATAATCATCAAGTTCAGGGCCCAATTGGTAAAGTTGCTACCATTTGTTGCAAGTTTCTATTTCTCCATGAACACATTGAAATTAAAAGCAGGTGGTTCCATATACAATAGAATTTGCAAAGTTTATTTAGACTAATTTTATGATAGATTGAGTTTGACTAATCCAAATTACAAATGAACTCCCACTCAAAAATATCCCTCGTCTCTTTTTATCGATTACTTGAATTAGATCCACTACACCAAGACAGATCATCACGTGAGTTGGTCTTCAAAAGCGAGCATCTATATTGAAAGGGTAATTGCCCCTATGAGTGGTTTTGGTGATTAATGACAATCCCTATGGACTAATGTTTTCATTGAGTTTTATATAAAGGAATATTCCATAGGTCATGCTTGTAGTCCATATGTTGGATTCAAGTATGGATGCCATGAAGATAAAGATATACCCTGAGTATTGGCATCAAGATCATCTAGTTGAAGAGAAGAATATGATATGATTAAGATCTTGAGAGTGTGATCTCAATAGAAGAATTGAAGATATGGATCTAAGTCGATGTCATGATAGCCTCATTAGTTGAGCTATGTTTGACTAATATTTAGAGCTTGTAATCAAATGAAGAGTTGTTTATGTGCCTCAAGATATTGAGATGGAGCATGATAGATACATGGTTGACCAATACACAAAGTGAAGACTAGATTCAAGTTTGGTGAACATGTGAAGCATAAAGAATGTACCACATGGATCTTGTGGTATGGTAAGCTTGTCAATTATGCTTCATGAACTACCCCATTATATATGTGCCTTTGTGTTATCTATATTGGTTAGGTATCTTTTCATGGGCATGCATCAAAAGTAAAGATCTCATATAGGCGATGAGAGGATGACATCAAGTGGTGATCGTCATCAAGGTTGAGAAGGGCAAGTTCAAGATAAACATCTCGAGAAGATCATTTTATTGAAGCTTTCTGTCCATATTTGTGATAATGTACATGTGAAGACATATCTTAATGATTCTATCCCATAGTGGTGTATGGGGGAGCAAATTATGAGTCTTCACGAAGCAACAATGATCAAGTGATGCATTCCGGCTTGGATGGAGCTTGAAGCATTGTCATCAAGATACAGCGGGATGCGCAAGGCAAAGGTATGGCCTTGCTAGGTTTTCCTTTTACCGGTCTCAAGGTGGTTGTTGGGAGACCGGGTTATAGGATAGATAGCCGCACTATCAATAGGGGTTTTCGGTTGGGTAACTTGAACACAGCGCATTAGGGAGCTCAATCCTTTGGATCTTCCTATTTTGTTGCTTCTTGGGATTTCACCATGTGAGTTTCTTGAGCTTGTTGCTTGCTCTTCAACAATCCCAAGTTCATCGAATACATAATTCATATGCCTCTTCTATGGTGTTTTCGAGTTTGAAGGGTTTACCGGTTCTTCTTATAGGGAGGTTTCATACCTTTCTTCATTTGGATCTGTCCTCCTTTTCTGTACTATGATGTTTTTATGAACCATCTTGTAGAGCTTGTTTCCCTCATCAAAACAAGCCTAATATCATTGAAATCAGAGTCTGGATGCAAAAGTTATTGCATTTTTCATGAAGTATGTTTCATCCCGGTTGTGGATCCGATACAACTGACTCCCACACCGGATGGTCCGGCGCTAGCGCCGGTAGACCGAATCTTAGACAAGAGTTTCCAGTTGTCGCGACCGAATCTATTCTGAGTCTACTCCGAGATGGTATACTAAACCGTTCTAGTTTGTAGGCCGGTCCACCAGCCTGGGGACTGAATTTCCCAGTCCCGGGGCTGGTCCAACCGACTTTTAAATCGGGTTTTCACAGGAATCCTCCCAACAACCATATTTTCTTCCCCCTATATAAGGGAGTTCTTCCCAACGTTTTTTGGTGTTCTTTGTGGGGCCCCTGGATTAATCCTCCAAGAATCCCTGTTATGCATACACCAGGATCCCATGATTAGTCTATCGTGGCACATAACCAACAAGTATCAAAGTAAACATACAATACTTAAACGGATACAAGTCATACCTTTAATTCCATTATGGCTACATAGAACATCATCAGCAAACTTTTTCAAGTGTAGAGCCCCAGCCATGCCTTAACCTACATGCAGCTGACTGGGAGAACGTCCAAGCTCGCATAGACGTCAACATCCTCATCTTCTTCACAATCCTTCTCGAATCTGACATAGTTAATAGCGAGGGACAATGCCAGTGAATACTTTGAATATACTCACAAACCACCTTAAGAAAGTAATAATAATAAGAGGATATGCATTAAGGCTGTGGTAGTAGGAGAGATCCAAGAGAGGTTCTATTCTAAAATAGTTTCTCTTGTAGATATAACATCTACATATCTTTGTTGAAAACGTTTGTAAAACATTTTAGAAGCCTTTTTGGAAATTTCTGGAAAACACTAGGATCAGGTCATCCATCTGTTTCTTCCTTCCAGTCATCCCATGACCAAAATCCTTTCCTTCCTTTCCGACCATCCCATGGTCAAAATATTTCCAAAGCCTTTGATTTTCCGAAATCCTTTTTGAAATGAAAACTAGCACCGATCTATAGTAGTTTTTCCAACCCATCCATAACCACGGACACGTTTATTTGAATAGATTTACACACTGCAGAGGTTGTAAACTTTACCCACACCCTCCAGGTACCCTGCCCTGATCCCGCATAGATCATGGGGCGAGTAACTAGTCAAGACCTCCGGAATGCCCACTCCAGTATAAGCGCCAACTCTGTGAGTTGCTCTCAACTCCGGGACATCGGGTACCAAGGACCAACTGGAGCACCTTTTCCACTACATAAAGTGTGCGCTTTCAATGAGAGGCTCATAGTAATGCCTGGCTGCCCGCAGACAGTTTGTTTCTTCACCTGGTCGACACTTTGTTGACCATTACAGAAGAAGACCCAGCCTCTAGGGATCGCCTTTGTAACACCCTAGTATTTAGGAACCAACGAAGGGTAGAAATAGGAATCTGTGCATATTCATGCATTCATCTGTAAATATGGGTAAATTTTTGGCCAAACAAAAAACCTAAAGAGATCAGAGTTTCTTTCACTATCTAGAGGTAGGAATATCTCTCTATAGTGATTGCTATAAATTTTGACATGACCTTTAGGCATTATTGTGTTTTGCGGGGAAATATTTTGGATTCAAATTAGAATTTGAATCATTTGAAACACATTTGAAATTAGAAGTTTGAAACATAAAGTGGTTTTCCAAAATGAGGTATTAAGATTGTTTGATTATATTACAGATATATTAAACAACAATAAGAACTTAATGCAAGGAAATTTAAATAAGAAATGAATTCTTATTTCTTTTCATTATCCCATAACAATATTAAAAATTGTGATAGACACCCCAAAACAGACTATTATAGGGAATTGAATCTAATGAAATAAAACTTTATTAACTTATAAGAATATTTTTACAACCTTCTTTATAAAGGAATAAGAATAAGATTATAATGCACATCTATACCACCTATCTATTCCTATACTACATCGTGAGCATCTAGACCTTGTTCCTACAAAATAAGATAAACTATTCAAATAGAAATAAAGGGTTAGTTGGTTATGTTTACTCTCAGTGGTGAACAATGAAGTGCACTGTTCATATTACATCATTGAGTAATTAAAAGGGGTAAGTTTCCCCAGAACAGTAACGAGTAAAAGGAGTAAAAGTTAGTTCACTTGATCTGATCCATAAACAGCCAAGCAACAAGGCAGCTTAGTCATCTAACTGCATGTTGTGTGTTGTCGACATAGCAACAACAGTCCAAGCAGTTAATAGGAAACACTCAGCTGTGGCACAACCACTAGTGATCACATTCTATCTCCACCTTCTCAAGCACACGGCAAGGACATAGTGAGCCTGTCCACTTTCCAAACAACCCACCCAATAGCTTACAAATCAACCATCAAATCACCACATAATGGTGACATAAGGAGGGGGGAGGATAGCAAGGACAAGCACAAGGTCACATGAGCAAGGAGGAGCAGAACCAGAACTTGAGGTGTCCAGAGAGCAGGCTACAGGGGGTGATCAAGTCACCAATATCAAGCCAGCAACATCAAGCAACACCATAACAACACCAATAAGCAAGTTGTGTGGTGAGTTTATACAAAACCATCACATGTTCAATCTTAGATAAGCATGTGTTGTTTCATATAAGATCTTCTCAGAAAACACCCAAGTGGGGTGTACCCATCATAGAAGAAATAAATTGAAGCCCAAATAATTAATCGTTGCAAGCCACACCAAGATCTCAGAATGTGCATCACTGATCTTGGATAATAACACATGTCTCTACAGCTAATAAGACAACAGTACCACAAGCTAATTTATATAGTAAAGTTTTTCAACTCTCAGACACTTTAGAGTACAAATAGAAATAGCCCAGTATCATGATAAATCTTGTGTACCATTCAAATGAATGTTTCACAAGGATTCATCCTAACCAAGCAAATTCTACCAGGGATTTCATAATCCAATTATTTCAAAAGAATACTTAATCATTTTCCTAAAATAGTATTTAGGAATCTTTATGCTTTACATAAGAAGCTACCAACAAGAATGCATCAGCAATATTTGAATAAGAGGCCAACTATATGTTCTAGTATGGGCATAAATCCACTGATAAAATAGCTCAGAATCACAACATTCAATGTATACAAGTGACAGTAATATAAGATTATAGAAGAATGTAGTTAATAGAGCCACTATCAGCAATTTCAAAGACCACCAATATATAGTACTTCTGCACAGACTGATCACCACCAATTACTCCTAAATCGTTCACTACCTCAGTAATCACAACACTAGTGGGTCAAATCCCTAACTACGGGTTTCTCACCATAGGCACCCACAGAGTTGCAAAGGAGGATCAGAGGGGGAGAGATGAACCCTGACTTCCTAGAACCAAAAACAGCAGAAAACAGGCAGCTGGCACTGTGGCTCTTGTTAATAGGTTAGTCCAAGAAATCATATGAAAAGTACTCCAAAGTGTGGACAAAACACAAGGAAGTAGATAAAACCAAGCATGGAACATCAAAAATTATGGAGACATATGCAATGTATCAAGCAGCATTGGCAACACCACGTCTCCGCAGAGGCACGAGAAAGAAAATGGAACACGAGAGAGAATCAAGTGGTACTGGGCCACTCATTCAGAGAGGGTTTGACCAGCACAAGCAGGCTGAGTCAGGGCTGGGCCAGCCTAATGGGCTTGGCCCAGATTTAAAAGAAAAAAAATCTGAATAATTTATCAAAATACCAAAATACCCCTATGACTTAGAAGATTCTAAGAAATAAAATAAAAGTCCTACAAATATAAATAAAATACCAATGAACTCATAAAAGTATCCTCTATTCAAAAAATTTAATAGAGAGAATTTTTGATAATTAAAATTAGAACTGTTATTATGAATGGATATAGTCCTTTTAGAATTTTATAAAAATATACAAAACACTTAAAATGAATAAAATTAATTTTTAAGATCCTAAAAGGAAGTACTATTATAGAAAAATACTAGTTTGTATTTTTGAAAAGTAAATCAAGTGTGATAAAAATAAAGTCTTATTTCCTTAAAGGAATTTTATTTAAACATTTGAAGAGTTAAAAATCAAATAAATTCACTTTTTAAACTCTTAGAATAATACTAGTTACTATAATAATGCTAAATATAAAAATTATATGAATTTACTGATTCTTGAGTAATACTTTTCTTTTATTAATTAAAAGAAACATAAAACCTTTATAAGGTGGGTAAAACATGGAGCTTAAGGTCAAGTGGAAGTATCCGACTTCACTACCTTGCCGTCACAAGGCAAGTTCATCACTTGCTCATGTCCTTTGAAGAGTCTTTATGAAAGTATTTGAAAATTGTGTGTTATCACCTATGTTCTAAAAGAGACATAAAATAAGTATTTTCCCAAACAAATGAAATGTTATTATCATCCTAAGTGATGATAAGTACTAAGAATCGCAGAGGAATCTAAGATTCCAATTGCAAAACAAATAGGACTTAATAACCCATGAGATCAGTGATTCTAGCACCATATATTACGTGTTAACCATAATATTTGGAATGGGATGGAGAAGTCAGCTGGATCTTCTTCCTTTCGCATGGACGGATGACCTTATCATGAGGCTGTACCTTCCTTGCGCGGACTTAGGAGATGGGTGGGACTCCTAGTTCCCCACGATATTGGTGTCTAGACTTTCCGTGAGGGGCTGTCGGAGGTATATCTGCCTTTATGGGGGGTACTAGGGACATGATCTGCTCACTAGAGTCTCCAACGGGTTGCTAGGGTTATATCTGCCTATATGGGGGTTAACGGAGGTATATCTACTTGGGGAGGTCGTGTCTTCATGTGGGGTCGTGTAGAGGGGCAGTGATTGGCTTGGACCATCTGCTGGCCCCACATCACGGAGTACGCCCGGTTGTGCAACAAGGATTTCTTCTCTCTAGGAGTAAAGTAGCACATCTCTACAGAGTGTAAGAAGTGTGACATGTTACTCCCGGTTCCGGGATGGAGCTCCGAACACGGCAGGAAAGGAACTCCATGAAGTTCTGGTCAACCTGTGAAGGCGGATGGGCATAGTTTTTGATAATAAAATCAATCTTTGAAGAAATGTTTACTAAAACTGCATAGTCCAAGGACTTATAGTCCGAGGTGGTAGATAGAGCATCAAACTTCCCACCTTGCATATAGTGAACTTGCTGGGTAACGTTGTTACTCACCCTTCCTTTGAACCCCTTGCTAGACTTCGAGGGCCAGACGGATGACCAGGTGTATGCTATGGAAGTCCAAGACGACGCTACTATGAAGAGCCGGACCTGCCCGGTGGAATCTAAGGGGTGGACTACGGGTTACACTATGCAGCTAAAGACAACGAGTCGGAGTAGTTGTTAGACCGTACTATAGTTACCTAGGTTGAGCCAAGCAGCACGAATCCTATAGAATAAGCTGTTGAGCTCACATCTTTCTTATTGCTGTTGAGCTCACATCTTTCTCATTTTTCCGCTGAACATATTAAATAAGTTATTTGGTTTGTAAGTTTGAATCACTTGAATTCTCAAACTTCTGGTATTGTAATAATAATGAAGTGTGTATGTTTGTAATTTGGACCCGCAATGTTTCTATTTTACCACTCTGAGGGGTGTGATACTTACAGAATGGTGTTCTCTGAATGTCATGTCAACGACTATAGTATATACACATGCAGTGGTATGCTGGGTCACCATAGCTGGTATCAGAGCAATTGCTTTAACCTTAGGTTGGAAACCTAGTAAAGGGAACTACCTGTAGGAGTTTAGGAGCAACAATAAAGAGTTCTCTAGATTATATAATGAATATTAAATTGGGAATATGTCGTTATATTATTTAGTGCGATAATTCTTTACTATGATGCATCATTATAATTAATGGTTACTAATTATGAATGTTTTGTATACAGTCGAAATGACACCAAAGTTTCCAAAATGAACTTTGGCAAGGAAAGAAGAAACTCTCGATAATTATTAGGGGACTTTAACTGAACAGCTCGAGAACTTCTGTGGGTTTTTGGTTGCATAACTACTATTCTAGTTAGTACCTTGACATACCATGATGGGAGAATGTTAGCCAATTATCGTGTTAGCATCCAACTACCAGCAAAGCTTGGTTTATATCACAATTTACCTAGGGGTGAAGGTAGAAGTCACCTAGAAGCATACCATGTTGCGATTCTGGAGGCAATATCCAATGTTCAGGAGCACAAGGTGCAAGAGTTAGCTGGAAGCACATATTCTGTGATTCCTCATGACTTTATAGTCATGGAGCCAGTTCCGGATCATCTTACTTTAGTAAAGAAGCATCCAAAATTAGCTTCCAAGTTTATGGATCAATATCGACTGATAGTTGGGTCTTTGTGTAAGACACATCAGGTTATTGTGGAGGATTAGATTGATATGCTAGATGATTTAACCAATCCTGAGCGAAGGGAGAAGTTAGCATCTTGATAACCCACAAGTATAGGGGATCATGTGTAGCCTTTTCGATAAGTAAGAGTGTCGGACCCAACGAGGAGCTAAAAGTAGGATAAATATTCTCTCAAGTTCTATCAACACTGATACAACTCTACGCACACTAAACGTTTGCATTATCTAGGACATAAAACTAGAGCAACAATACGAGTAATAGAGATAGCATTAAATGATAATAAATAACAAGAAAGTAAAGCTAGTTGCTGCAGCAATAAAATACACTAAACTAACAGAACCATGAGTGTGGAATAGTGGTGGTAATTGTGGTGGTTTTGTCTAAGTTTAAATAGCGAATAGATCGGGTTCATTGTCTTCGATGCAGTTTTCCATGTGGGAGAGGCTAAATATACATGCGCTTCACTACATGGAATTACATGTACTATATGATTGGATTGTTAGCAATCATTCATATGTACTATTCAATGCATTAAGTTTAATGGTCCTCTTACTCCCATACGTGCAATGTTCCGGTTCGCGTCCTCAGGTTTCTGTCATTCCGGCAGAACTCCCCCTTCCTTTTACACATACTACAAACCCTATGATGTTTAATCCATGCACGCACAAATATAATGGACACTAAAGGACTGTACCATATCAACATACAACTCTAATGAAACAAAGTCGTTCAACCATTTAATCTAAGAACAAAGAAACTACAGAAACATGACATAGATCATAGGATTATAACTTATAGCATCAAACACCATGTTTACATAGGACGGTACAAAGGTGTGTGGGAGGATGAACCACTTCATACTATGAAGATTAGGTGATGGAGATGGCGGTGAAGATGGTGAAGAAGGCCGCGGCGGTGCCGGCAGTGGCACGGGGGACTCCTACCCCGCCGCCGATATCGTGGGGGAGCACCGTCCCTTAGCCCCCTTTCTTCATGGCTTCTTGGGAGCCCTCCCCATGGAGATGGGATCCATGGGGGAGGAAAAAACGTGGATTTGGTGGCTGCAATTTCGTGGGTGGAAATTCCCTGGGCGAATTAGGTTTCCTCCCTTTATATAGCTTCTTGGATTCTAGTCACCCCATCTTGGGCTGTAGTAAATTGGGCCTAAAAGGCCCGTCCGTACTCGGAATCAGCTAAATTTTATGTCCAGAATGTTTTTCACGAAATTGCCAACAACTTTGTAGTTGAATAGTTTTCCGTTTGACGCTGACTTCGACTCGAAACATGACCATCTTAAAAAAGAGTTCTGAGACAGATTTCTTAAAAAATCCCAATTTGACTCCAACAAGGTTTTCCACTTTTATTCTTGGTAGTTCCTACACATCAAAGTGTAAAACAAGAACATTGTGCACTTCTGCAACTATTAATATGTTAGTCCAAATAAATCATAAACTTTATACAAAAATGAGTGTCAAAAGCATATTATTAGCATAAAACAATCAAAAATTATGGATACGTTATGGACGTATCAACATCCCCAAGCTTAGTTCCTTCTCGTCCTCGAGTAGGTAAACGATCAAAACAATATAATTTTTTAGTTGACATGCAGACAACACAATCTTGATCATCATTATTGTAAAAGTATCGATAACTGGGATTAAGGTACTATAAACATGAATCATGAAAGATAGAGTTCTAATAATAAGACATAGCAATTATGTTGTAACATGAAAAGGCACAAACAAAAGATTCATGAATAACAATGCTTTGCAAGACATTTGTTTATTTTACATAAAGAAAGTATAATGAGAATGGTATTCAACTTGTCCTTCATAGAGTAGCAAAACATAAATGCATAGGACACCTTCAAAGTTCATAAGGGTGACTAGATACAAATAGTTTAGGAATAAGAAATATCAAAGTTATGCATCAATCAACAAGTCTTGGAACAATGCACATAGAACTAAGAACAACAACTATGCTCTCTTAATTGGTGCATAAAGATAGAAGGTGGAGACTCAATATAAAAGTGGAAGAAAGACCTTCATAAAAGGAAGCAGGGATTCAAGTCTCATAAAGAGCTTCCAAAAATTATGGTACTTATTAGCTTTCAGCTCTCATTGCCCCTATCATAAGAATCTTGAAGTGATTAAGGTTAAAGTGAAAAAACTATGGAGTATATGCTTTACAAAGTATAAGTTGGAAATCTCATGTCCCTTGAATATGAGGGCCGCTCCTCATGCTACTCAAGTTTAGTTATCGGCAAGTTCTTGTCATAGTAAGTACATGTGTATCATAGAGAACCGCCAACGGGGTGCCCCTTGCCCGATGATACGGAAGGATCCCCATATCAAAATAACAAGGCAAGTAGACAATGAGCATCACAACAATCTTCTTATTTACCATGGGAAAATGGTGCTTTTTTCTCTCTTTCCTCTTTTCTCATCTCTGTTTTTTCTTTTTTTCTCAATCTCTTTCTCTTTTTTTATAAGAAGAATGCTTCCTAGATTGCTCATTATGGTTACGCTGTAGGTTTCCACCATGATTAGGCATGGATTAGACCGGCGGCCTAGGCATTTCTGTAAGACACATACATAACTCCATGGACTTACAAGCTCCCCTTTCATTTCACACCGACGACATCCATAGACAAAAGAGCATGATATCAACTAGGTACAATGTACAAGTGCAATGTTGAAAGCGTTCCCCATGACAGCATGGTTCTACTAATCCCCAACATATAAGTGCAAGCATATATACCATAGATGACACAATGGTTCAAGTTTATTAGGGGCAAGAAAAGTAAAGTGTGCCATCAAGTTCGTGAGAGCTTGAATCACTAGTTTTCTCATAACAAGTTTAATTCGGAAGGTAGATAAAAGCATGAATATACTTGGAATAGCAAATGCTAATAGGTAGGTATGGTGGAATATTTGATATAACTTGGTTTTATTTGGAGTTGGATGCATGAGTGGAACTCATACTTGGTTATGGAGGCTAGCAAAAGACTAGGAGCGACCAACTAAAGGAGCAATAATGGTCATAATCATGCAAAGCGACAAAACATCATTAATTAAAGCATAAAGTGATATTACAAGTAGAAAAATAAATGACCATAAAGGCTGTGGTGACTTGGGATAGTCATAACATGGTGTGAGCATGCACCAAGTCAACCCAAATAAAGCATCAAAGGAGAATACCACAATACTATGCTTTAATATGCTAAAACAATGCATGATTCTTTCAAGACACATTAAGCAATCTCAATTGTTTATAACATGTCATGCTACAGCAAAAATGACTAAGCATAAAGCCAAAAAAAAATCAAGCATGACATGACAAAGCATAGGCCACCGTAAAAAACGAGCTCCTTTTACCACTTAAGCATGAACTTTTCCTACTCTTTTCTAATCCAAACCACACTTATTTGAAAACTAATGTATGAAAGAGGGGGTCCAACCAATTTATTCAAGCAAACTAAGCAAACCAAGCAAATGAAAACCAAAAACGAAAATGAAGATGCTCCAAGAACAACACAACTGTGCACGAAACAATAAAAAATGAAGTATTTGGAAGAACCTGAGATTTTTATTGATAAAGAAGGGGATGCCTTGGGCATCCCCAAGCTTTGACACTTGTACTTCTTGGATATTTCTTGGGGTGACACGGGGTGGCATCCCCAATCTTGAGCTTTAGTCCATTCTTCATCTCATTACATCATTCTTTCCTTAACACCTGAAAATTTTCCTTCATACAAACTTCACATAATCTTCATTAGCAACATTAGTGTACTCAAGATAATAAGTCTTTGGGTTCAGTTTCAACACCAATAAAACTTCCATTAGAACACAATCTACTGTAGCACTTCCCTTAAAAATCTCAATTCCCCAAAGAGAACCCAAAAAGGAATCAACAAGAAGCAAATGCAAATAATGACAGAAATCTGACAAAACAGACCAGCAGATTGAAACCAATTTGTTCGAAGACCTTATGTTTCTCAAATTGAAAAGTTTTGAACTAACGAAAGTTGGATAACAACCTGGGCAGAAGCACAAAAAATTACAACTCAAACCGACGTACAAAGATTTTACACGAATTTTTATAGCGAAGCACAAAAATCTGTTTCGGGACAACAACTTTCCCAAGCATTACTTCTCTCTCATTAGAGGTTACTCTTGGCACAAAAAGCAAATAAAAGGGATAAGGAGAGGTTATTACTGAAGCAATAACTTCCAAGACTCAACTAAAACTTTTGGGTTATCTCCCAATAAGTACTTTTCTTTAACGACTTTAAGTTAGGCATAGGAGCAAGATTCAAGTATTTTCAAATGAGTAAGCATTAAGATCAATACCAGAAATATCTTTCTTTTTCAAGGCTTCATGCATTCCTACAAGTATTTAACTAAAAAGCTTCCATGGAAAGATTTTTTTAGTTTCATAGGCATGAACAAGTGTTCAAGGTCGACCCCCACTTAACCATTACTCATCTTTCCAATCACTTTCCTTTTTGGAAATGTTTTTAGGTAACAAGTACAACTATTTTTTTGTAATTCGCATTCCCTATCCATACTAAGATAGAGAACACCTTAAAACTGAAAGTAAAACCTACTTAGAGATAAAGCAAACAAGTGCACACAAGAATATTCACCCACACGCTATTGCTCCCTGGCAACGGCGCTAGAAAAGGTCTTGATAACCCACAAGTATAGGGGATCGTGTGTAGCCTTTTCGATAAGTAAGAGTGTCGAACCCAACGAGGAGCTAAAGGTACGATAAATATTCTCTCAAGTTCTATCAACACTGATACAACTCTACGCACACTAAATGTTTGCATTATCTAGGAAATAAAACTAGAGCAACAATACGAGTAATAGAGATAGCTTTGCATGATAATAAATAAGAATAAAGTAAAGCTAGTTGCTGCAGCAATAAAATACACTAAACTAACAGAACCATGATTGTGGAATAGTGGTGGTAATTGTGGTGGCTTTGTCCAAGGTCAAATAGCGAATAGATCAGGTTCATTGGCTTCGATGCAATTTTCCATGTGGGAGAGGCTAAATATACATGCGCTTCACTACTTGGAATTACATGTACTATATGATTGGATTGTTAACAAACATCCGTAAGTACTAATCAATGCATTAAGGTTTCCCCAACCATAGGCTTAAGTTTAATGGTCCTCTTACTCCCATACATGCAATGTTCCGGTTCGCGTCCTCAGGTTTCTGTCACTCCGGTAGAACTCCCCCCTTCCTTTTACACATACTACAAACCCTATGATGTTTAATCCATGCATGCATAAATATAATGGACACTAAAGGACTGCACCATATCAACATACAACTCTAATGAACCAAAGACGTTCAACTATTCAATCTAAGAACAAAGAAACTACACAAACATGACACGGATTATAGGATTATAACTTATAGCATCAAACACCATGTTTACATAGGACGGTACAGAGGTGTGTGGAAGGATGAACCACTGCATACTAGGAGGATTAGGTGATGGAGATGGCGGTGAAGAAGGCGGTGGCGGCGGCGCGAGGGACTCCTTCCCCGCCGCCGGTATCATGGGGGAGCACCGCCCCTTAGCCCCCTTCCTTCATGGATTCTTGGGAGCCCTCTCCCATGGAGATGGGATCCATGGGGGAGGCAAAAACATGGATTTGGTGGCTGCAAATTCATGGGTGGAGATGCCCTGGGCGAATTAGGTTTCCTCTCTTTATATAGCTTCTCGGATTCCCGTCACCCCATCTTGGGCTACAGTAAATCGGTCCTAAAAGGCCCGTCCTAACTTGAAATCATCTAAATTTTATGTTTTGTCGCGAAATTGCCAACAACTTTGTAGTTGGAGAGTTTTCCATTTCACGCTGACTTTGACCCGAAACATGACCATCTTCAAAAAGAGTTCTAAGACAGATTTCTGGAAAAATCCCAATTTGACCCCAACAAGGTTTCCACTTGTATTCTTGGTAATTCCTACACATCAAAGTGTAAAACAAGAACATTGTGCACTTTTGCAACTATTAATAGGTTAGTCCAAATAATTCATAAACTTTATACAAAAATGAGTGTCAAAAGCATATTATTAGCATAAAACCATCAAAAATTATAGATACGTTATGTACATATCACATCTCAACTAGAGAATGAAGCAGTGGGTAGAGTTAGCCCAACTTTCAAGGATAGAACTATAGATCCAGCATCTTTCACACCATATCCTTATTCACCTATGCTAGAACCCACTAGATATCCTGATGAGGGTACTAGTCATCCAGTACCAAAAACTTCTTGGGGAACCGAGGACTCGGAACTACATATTGAAAACTACGAAGGATGGAGGTACGGATCGATGGATGGATATGCCAGAAATCCTAGTCATGTCAGACAGTGTGTTGTACTTCACATCAGCATGGTTGTGCATGATCTTGAGGAGTAGTATCTCAGTGGTGACACGGAAGTTAGAGTCTAAGCACTTGATGTAACTAAAATAAGTGGGATAGCATCCACATGAGTTTCTAATACCTAAATGGTATGGGCTTGTAATGATATTGTACTAACTATGTTGTGTGTAATGTATAATATGTGAAATGCATATTTGGTTTTTATTTGGATTTTGTTTTCCATTGTGTGACTAGTTATGTGCATGAAGTTGATCTTAGAACACATATGCATGATGTAATTATGAGTGTTCGCTATATGTTACAGGACTAGGGGGTATGGAAACAGGTGTAGAGGACGAGACCGAACAACAGCGTATGGAGCACGAAGCTAAGGGAAAGGCGGATGATGACACCAAAATGTAAGCAAATTTACCACCACCACCAATGAGGCCATTGATGGAGTAGAACTTTATGCAGTACATGCAAATGATGTAAGAGTCCTAGAACAAGTTTATGGAGGGGTTAGTAGATCGAATGGGACATCAGAGGGAACCTGAAGGACGTGGTGTGAGCCTTTTTGACTTTCAAAATGCAAGGCCTTTACCTTTTGCATCAGCCCTTGAGCCAATGGATGTAGAGGATTGGCTAGCACATACAGAGAGAAAGTTGAAAACTATAGGATGCAATGATGAGTAAAAGTTGAGGTATGCAACAAATCTCTTAACCGGACCTGCAGCATCATGGTGGGAGAATCAGTTAACAATGCAACCTCTAGGAAGGGAGTATACCTGGGAGGAGTTTAAGCAGAAATTCTGTGAATATCATGTTCCAGAAAGTGTTATTGAACTAAAGCGTAGGGAGTTTGAAGAACTTCAGCAGGGATATACCAGTGTCATGACGTATATCCGGGAGTTCAGTCAACTATCTCGTTATGTTGAGCATGAAGTGAGCACTAAGGAAAAGAGGAAGAAACGTTTCCTACATGGTTTAAACCCATTTGTGAAGATGCAGCTGAGGCTGGCCAATAAGAAGACTTGTCAACAGCTACTTGATGTAGCCATCACATTTGAGGATGATTACAAGAATGTCCAAGAGGACCGAAGGAAGAGGGCAAAGAAGGAAACCAAGAGAATCCAAGCAAGTAAGCCTAAACCCAAGTTGGAGTTCAAACTAGGGAATCGACCCTTCAATTATAACAATAACCCAAATCGAGGTGCAAATCCCATCGGAAGGAATGTTCTATCTCACAATTGTGGGTTACCCGGGAATTTTCAAAGTGAATGTCGAAAGCTAGTAATCATATGCTATAGTTGTGGTCAGAAGGGGCACATGAAGCCCGATTGTCCCAAGAAACCACCAGGGGAATGGCCTACGTCAAGCGGTGGTCAAGAAAGAGGCAGAGGTGGACAACCTAACAGAGGTGGAAGTTATGGAAAAAACGACAATGGCAAGAAAGGCGGACCTACTAGAAAGCTGAATTGTGCAACCTTGGAGGAGGTAGATAACTTGGATCAAGGGGTGATAGGTACGCTCAATATTCTCACAAATCCTGGAAAAGTTCTATTTGATACTGGTGCAACTACTTCATTCATATCTGAACAATTTTGTGATACGTTCAGGATTAGAAGGGCACCGTTAGAAAAACCTATGACCATAGTTACCGCTGGAGGGATTGTGGTAGTTAGAAACATTAAATTAAACCAAGTTATATCAATCTATGTTCAAACCTATTTTGGGGATCTTTATGTGATTCCATTAAGGGGAATAGTAGTGTTGGGAATGGATTGGATGACTAAGTATGGAGCCCATATCAATTGTGAGGAGAAAACTGTTTCAATTAAGTCTCCAAGTGGAGGAAGGATAGTCTATCAGGCAGATAAACATAGTCATATCATGGTAGATCTGCAATTGAACACAATGAAGGAGATGAAATTGGAAGATATTCCTATAGTAAAGGAATTTCAAGATGTTTTTCCATCAGAGTTACAATGAATGCCACCTGATCGAGAAATAGAATTCACTATTGACCTGATACCTGGTACAACACCAATATCCCAAGCACCATACAAGATGGGACCAAACGAATTAAAAGAGCTTAAGGAGAAAATTGATGAGTTAGACAGAAAAGGATTTATTCAGGAAAGTGTATCCCCATGGGGAACTTCGGTCATTTTTGTGGATAAAAGAGATGGAGGTCGAAGAGTGTGTGGTGATTATAGAAATCTCAACAATGTCACCATCAAGAACAATTACCGATTATCAAGAATTCAAGATCTGTTTGATCAAGTCAAAGGAGCTGGAGTGTTTTCCAAGTTTGATCTAAGATCAGGGTACCATCCGATAAAAATCTAACCTGAAGATGATCCAAAAATAGCATTTGTGTCAAGATATGGTCATCATGAGTATCTCATCGTACCTTTTGGATTGACCAATGCACCAGCAATATTCATGAATTTCATGAACAAAATCTCCATGCAGTATCTGGATAAGTTCATCATAGTATTCATTGATGATATTTTGATATACTCTAAGGATAAAGAAGAGCATGCAGATCACTTGAGGATAGCATTGCAAATCTTGAGAGAACATAAGCTCTATGCTAAATTCAGTAAGTGTGAATTCTGGTTGGACAAGGTAGAATTTCTTGGTCATGTGATCAGTAAAGATGGAGTTGTAGTAAATCCATCTAAAGTTCAATCCGTGTTGGAATGGAATGCACCAACTCATGTGAAACAAATCCGAGGTTTCTTAGGCATGGCAGGCTATTATCGGACATTCATTGAAGGTTTTTCCAAGATAGCTGGACTAATGACCAAATTGCTAAGAAATAATACACCATTCACATGGGATGAGAAGTGTGAAGCAAGTTTTCAGGAGTTGAAAACCAGATTAACCACCGCACCAATCTTAGCAGTTCTTGAAACAGGAAAAGATTACACAGTATATTGTGACGCATCCAAAGAAGGAATAGGATGTGTGCTAATTCAAGACCGCAAGGTAATTGCTTATGGGTCTAGACAACTGAAACCT
Organism: Avena eriantha; assembly: GCA_910589775.1. Lineage (NCBI taxonomy): Eukaryota > Viridiplantae > Streptophyta > Magnoliopsida > Poales > Poaceae > Avena > Avena eriantha. The sequence continues at coordinate 227,911,233 of OU342741.1, forward strand.
CATGAAGTCAACTACCCAACACATGATTTGGAGTTAGCAGCAGTGGTCTTTGCTTTAAAAGGATGGAGGTATTTTCTCTATGGAGCAAGATGTGAACTATACACGGATCATAAAAGTCTCAAATATTTTTTCACTCAGAAGGAGCTGAATATGAGGTAGAAAATATGGTTGGAGTTTATTAAGGATTATGACCTTACAATTAACTATACTCTAGGAAAGGCCAATGTAGTAGCAGATGCTTTAAGCCAGAAAAGTACGGATACTCAACCCATCAATAGAGAATTACCAAAAGAGATGCAAATGGATTTTGAAAGGTTAGAAATACAATTTCTAAAGACAGGAGTTCATGTAGGTTTAGCTACCATGAGGGTTATGGAAGAGCAAAGCAGTGATCTTCGTCATGAGATCTATCGACATCAACTTGATGATCCATTCATTGCTGAAGAAATCAGAAGAATTTCCGAAGGACAAAATTCAGTTTTTCACCTTGGAGATTATGGATCTTTATGGTTCCAAAACCGTCTTTGGGTACCAGATGTACTAGAGATCAGAGAGGTGATACTCCAAGAAGCACATGAGACACCATATTCAATTCATCCAGGGAGTACAAAGATGTACATGGATCTTAACGAATTATTCTGGTGGAATAACATGAAGAGAGACATTGAAAAATATGTATCGAAATGCCATACTTGTCAAAGGGTAAAAGCAGAACATCAAATTCCAAAAGGACCATTACAACCTTTAGAAATTTCGGAATGGAAATGGGAAGAAATTGGTATGGATTTTATCACAGGATTACCTATGACACGGAAGCGAAAGGATATGATATGGCTGATTGTGGATCGATTCACAAAAAGTTCACACTTTATTCCGGTAAATCAAAAATATAATGCTAAGAAGTTAGTGGAAATATATTTCAAAGAGGTAGTAAGTAAGCACGGAGTACCCAAGAAATTGTATCAGATAGAGGATCTGTGTTTACATCAGCATTTTGGAAACAATTACATGAAGCACTTGGCACAAAGTTGGATTTCAGCACAGCCTACCATCCCAAAACTGTAGGCCAGATAGAAAGAACCAATCAAATCTTGGAGGACATGCTTAGAGCATGTGCATTAGATTTTGGAGGTTCGTGGGAAGATCATCTACCATTGGCAGAATTTTCCTACAACAGTAGCTACCCGAGTAGTCTGAAAGCAACACCATACCAGGTACTTTATGGAATAAGATGTAGATCACCAATATGTTGGTATGAGCCTGGTAGTAGCAAGGAATTTGCACCATAATATATCAACGAGAAGCAAGATATCATCGATATTATTAGAGATTGATTGAAGATAGCTCAAAGTCGACAAAAGAGTTATGCTGATCAAAGTCGAAGATCGTGGCATCCAGAAGTGGGGGATATGGTATATCTCAAAGTAAGTCCAATGAAGGGAGTTAAGAGATTCGGAGTCAAAGGAAAATTGAGTCCAAGATATATTCGACCATTCAAGATACTGAGTCAGAATAGAACAATAGCTTATAGTTCATAATGTTTTTCATGTGTCACAACTACGGAAATGTCTTAAAGTCCCCAATGATGCAATTACACATCAAGAAATTGAGTTACAAGCAGATTTGACTTATGTTGAGAAACCCTGTAAAATTCTAGAAGAGAACTAGAAAAGGTTGAGAAATAGGGCAATCAAATACTGCAAGGTACAATGGGAACATCACCAAGAGTGAGAAGCTACATGGGAGAAAGAGGATGACTTAAAAGAAGCATATCCAGAACTATTCAGGTACACATCAACAAACTTCAGGAAGAATTTTAATTTAAGGGGGGAAGTCTGTAACACCCCAGTATTTAGGAACCAACGAACGGTAGAAATAGGAATCTGTGCATATGCATGCATTCATCTGTAAATCAAGGTAAAAAAATTTCCAAACAAAAAACCTAAAGAGATCAAAGTTTCTTTCACTATCCAGAGGTACGAATAGCTCTCTGTAGTGATTTCTATAAATTTTGACATGACCTTTAGGCATTATTGTGTTTTGGGGGGAAATATTTTGGATTCAAATTTGAATTTGAATCATTTGAAACTATTTTGAAATTGAACATAAAGTGGTTTTCCAAAATGAGGTATTAACATTGTTCGATTATATTACATATATATTAAACAACTATAAGAATTTGAGGCAAGGAAATTTAAATAAGAAATGAATTCTTATTTCTTTTCATTATCCCATAATAGTATTACAAATTGAGATAGACACCCCAAACAGACTATTACATGGAATATAATCTAATGAAATATAACTTTATTAACTTATAAGAATATTTTTACCAGCTTCTTTATGAAGGAATAAGAAGACGATTACAATGAACATCTATACCACCTATCTATTCCTATACTACATCTTGAGCATCTAGACCTTGTTCCTGGAAAATAAGATAAACCATTCAAATAGAAATAAAGGGTTAGTTTGTTATGTTTACTCCCAGTGGTGAACAGTGAAGTACACTATTCATATTACATCATTGAGTAATTAAAAGGGGCAAGTTTCACCAGAATAGTAACCAGTAAAAGGATAGGAAGTAAAAGTAAGTTCACTTGATTTGATCCATAAATAGCCAAGAACCAAGGCAGCTTAGTCATCTAACTGTATACTGTGTGTTGTCGACATAGCAACAACAGTCCAAGCAATGAAAAGGAAACACTCAACTCTGGCACAACCACTAGTGATCGTATTTTATCTCCACCTTCTCAAGCACACGGCAAGGACATAGTGAGCCTGTCCACTTTCCAAACAACCCACCAGATAGCTTACAAATCAACCATTAAATCACCACATAATGGTGACATAAGGAGGAGGTGGTGCAGGAGGATAGAAAGGACAAGCACAAGGTCACAGGAGCAAGGAGGAGGAGAACCAGAACCTGCGGTGTGGAGAGCAGGCTCCAGGAGTGATCAAGTCACCAAAATCAAGCCAGAAACATCAAGCAACACCACAACATCACCAACAAGCAAGTTGTGTGGTGAGTTGATACAAAACCATCACATGTACAATCTTAGATAAGCATGTGTTGTTTCATATAAGATCTTCTTAAAAAAACAAACATGTTGGGTGTATCCATCATAGAAGAAATAAACTGACACCCAAATAATTAATCTTTGCAATCCACACCAAGATCTCAGCCTGTGCATCACTGATCTTGGATAATAACACATGTCTCTACAGCTAATAAGACAACAGCCTCAAGTGGGAATTTCTAGACACATCCGATGGATGGTAACACCTCAGAAACTATTTCATCTTATGGATCTATATTACACAACATGGACTGTCAAATAATTTTCTTAAGAGGTATAAGAATAACTGTCTTAAATTGGTTATTAGGGCACACCTGAGAGGGAAACAATAGGTTAAAACCTTAGTTTTTATCTAGCAAAGCCCCAGACCAGTATCACAGGCTTGGTAAAATTTAAAGAGTACCACAAGATAATTTATCTAGTAAAGTTTTTCAACTCTCAGACACTTTAGAGTACAAATAGAAATAGCCTAGTATCAGGATAAATCTTGTGGACCATTCAAATGAAGGTTTCACAAGGATTCATCCTAACCAAGAAAATTCTACCAGGGATTTCATAATCCAATTATTTCAAAAGAATACTCAATCATTTTCCTAAAATAGTATTTAGGAATCATTCTGCTTTACATAATAAGCTACCAACAAGAATGCGTCAACAGTATTTGAACAAGAGGCCAACTATATGTTCTAGTATGGGCATAAATCCACTCATAGAATATCTCAGAGTCACAACATTCAAAGTGTATAAGTGACAGTAATTTAAGATTATAGAAGAATGTAGTTAACAGAGTCACTGTCAGCAATTTCAAAGACCGCCCATATATAGTACTTTTGTATAGACTAATCACCACCAATTACTCCTAAATTGTTCACTACCTTAGTAATCACAACACTAGTGGGTCAAATCCTAACACAGGGGATGAACCCTAACTAGGGATTTCTCACCATAGGCACCCATAGAGTTGCAAGGGAGTATCAGAAGGGGAGAGATAGGTAAACATACCTACAGTCCTCGCTGAAGATTAGAAGAGGAAGCAGAATCACTAGCGAGCGCACACGACACCACGGGGAGCAATTGAGGGCGCTGCAACCCACACCGAGCCATGAGGCAACGGTCACAGCCACACGAGCAGCAGCGGCGGTGGCACCACAGAGCCACCAGAGTCGCTTCATAGCATCACAGGGGCGGTGGAACACCACATCATTAACAATCAGTGGTGACACGGAAGTTAGAGTCTAAGAACTTGATGTAACTAAAATAAGTGGGATAGTATCCACATGAGTTTCTAATACCTAAATGGTATGGGCTTGTAATGATATTGTACTAACTATGTTGTGTGTAATGTATAATATGTGAAATGCATATTTGGTTTTTATTTGGATTTTGTTTTCCATTGTGTGACTAGTTATGTGCATGAAGTTGAGCTTAGAACACATATGCATGATGTAATTATGAGTGTTCGCTATATGTTACAGGACTAGGGGGGTATGGAAACAGGTGTAGAGGACGAGACCGAACAACAGCGTATGGAGCACGAAGCTAAGGGAAAGGCGGATGATGACACCAAAATATAAGCAAATTTACCACCACCACCAATGAGGCCATTGATGGAGTAGAACTTTATGCAGTACATGCAAATGATGTAAGAGTCCTAGAACAAGTTTATGGAGGGGTTAGTAGATCGAATGGGACATCAGAGGGAACCTGAAGGACGTGGTGTGAGCCTTTTTGACTTTCAAAATGCAAGGCCTTTACCTTTTGCATCAGCCCTTGAGCCAATGGATGCAGAGGATGGGCTAGCACATACAGAGAGAAAGTTGAAAACTATAGGATGCAATGATGAGTAAAAGTTGAGGTATGCAACAAATCTCTTAACCGGACCTGCAGCATCATGGTGGGAGAATCAGTTAACAATGCAACCTCTAGGAAGGGAGCATACCTGGGAGGAGTTTAAGCAGAAATTCCGTGAATATCATGTTCCAGAAAGTGTTATTGAACTAAAGCGTAGGGAGTTTGAAGAACTTCAGCAGGGATATACCAGTGTCATGACGTATATCCGGGAGTTCAGTCAACTATCTCGTTATGTTGAGCATGAAGTGAGCACTAAGGAAAAGAGGAAGAAACGTTTCCTACATGGTTTAAACCCATTTGTGAAGATGCAGCTGAGGCTGGCCAATAAGAAGACTTGTCAACAGCTACTTGATGTAGCCATCACATTTGAGGATGATTACAAGAATGTCCAAGAGGACCGAAGGAAGAGGGCAAAGAAGGAAACCAAGAGAATCCAAGCAAGTAAGCCTAAACCCAAGTTGGAGTTCAAACTAGGGAATCGACCCTTCAATTATAACAATAACCCAAATCGAGGTGCAAATCCCATCGGAAGGAATGTTCTATCTCACAATTGTGGGTTACCCGGGAATTTTCAAAGTGAATGTCGAAAGCTAGTAATCATATGCTATAGTTGTGGTCAGAAGGGGCACATGAAGCCCGATTGTCCCAAGAAACCACCAGGGGAATGGCCTACGTCAAGCGGTGGTCAAGAAAGAGGCAGAGGTGGACAACCTAACAGAGGTGGAAGTTATGGAAAAAACGACAATGGCAAGAAAGGCGGACCTACTAGAAAGCTGAATTGTGCAACCTTGGAGGAGGTAGATAACTTGGATCAAGGGGTGATAGGTACGCTCAATATTCTCACAAATCCTGGAAAAGTTCTATTTGATACTGGTGCAACTACTTCATTCATATCTGAACAATTTTGTGATACGTTCAGGATTAGAAGGGCACCGTTAGAAAAACCTATGACCATAGTTACCGCTGGAGGGATTGTGGTAGTTAGAAACATTAAATTAAACCAAGTTATATCAATCTATGTTCAAACCTATTTTGGGGATCTTTATGTGATTCCATTAAGGGGAATAGTAGTGTTGGGAATGGATTGGATGACTAAGTATGGAGCCCATATCAATTGTGAGGAGAAAACTGTTTCAATTAAGTCTCCAAGTGGAGGAAGGATAGTCTATCAGGCAGATAAACATAGTCATATCATGGTAGATCTGCAATTGAACACAATGAAGGAGTTGAAATTGGAAGATATTCCTATAGTAAAGGAATTTCAAGATGTTTTTCCATCAGAGTTACAATGAATGCCACCTGATCGAGAAATAGAATTCACTATTGACCTGATACCTCGTACAACACCAATATCCCAAGCACCATACAAGATGGGACCAAACGAATTAAAAGAGCTTAAGGAGAAAATTGATGAGTTAGACAGAAAAGGATTTATTCAGGAAAGTGTATCCCCATGGGGAACTTCGGTCATTTTTGTGGATAAAAGAGATGGAGGTCAAAGAGTGTGTGGTGATTATAGAAATCTCAACAATGTCACCATCAAGAACAATTACCGATTATCAAGAATTCAAGATCTGTTTCATCAAGTCAAAGGAGCTGGAGTGTTTTCCAAGTTTGATCTAAGATCAGGGTACCATCCGATAAAAATCTAACCTGAAGATGATCCAAAAATAGCATTTGTGTCAAGATATGGTCATCATGAGTATCTCATCGTACCTTTTGGATTGACCAATGCACCAGCAATATTCATGAATTTCATGAACAAAATCTCCATGCAGTATCTGGATAAGTTCATCATAGTATTCATTGATGATATTTTGATATACTCTAAGGATAAAGAAGAGCATGCAGATCATTTGAGGATAGCATTGCAAATCTTGAGAGAACATAAGCTCTATGCTAAATTCAGTAAGTGTGAATGCTGGTTGGACAAGGTAGAATTTCTTGGTCATGTGATCAGTAAAGATGGAGTTGTAGTAAATCCATCTAAAGTTCAATCCGTGTTGGAATGGAATGCACCAACTCATGTGAAACAAATCCGAGGTTTCTTAGGCATGGCAGGCTATTATCGGACATTCATTGAAGGTTTTTCCAAGATAGCTGGACTAATGACCAAATTGCTAAGAAATAATACACCATTCACATGGGATGAGAAGTGTGAAGAAATTTTTCAGGAGTTGAAAACCAGATTAACCACCGCACCAATCTTAGCAGTTCTTGAAACAGGAAAAGATTACACAGTATATTGTGACGCATCCAAAGAAGGAATAGGATGTGTGCTAATTCAAGACCGCAAGGTAATTGCTTATGGGTCTAGACAACTGAAACCTCATGAAGTCAACTACCCACCACATGATTTGGAGTTAGCAGCAGTGGTCTTTGCTTTAAAAGGATGGAGGTATTTTCTCTATGGAGCAAGATGTGAACTATACACGGATCATAAAAGTCTCAAATATTTTTTCACTCAGAAGGAGCTGAATATGAGGTAGAAAATATGGTTGGAGTTTATTAAGGATTATGACCTTACAATTAACTATACTCTAGGAAAGGCCAATGTAGTAGCAGATGCTTTAAGCTAGAAAAGTACGGATACTCAACCCATCAATAGAGAATTACCAAAAGAGATGCAAATGGATTTTGAAAGGTTAGAAATACAATTTCTAAAGACAGGAGTTCATGTAGGTTTAGCTACCATGAGGGTTATGGAAGAGCAAAGCAGTGATCTTCGTCATGAGATCTATCGACATCAACTTGATGATCCATTCATTGCTGAAGAAATCAGAAGAATTTCCGAAGGACAAAATTCAGTTTTTCACCTTGGAGATTATGGATCTTTATGGTTCCAAAACCGTCTTTGGGTACCAGATGTACTAGAGATCAGAGAGGTGATACTCCAAGAAGCACATGAGACACCATATTCAATTCATCCAGGGAGTACAAAGATGTACATGGATCTTAACGAATTATTCTGGTGGAATAACATGAAGAGAGACATTGAAAAATATGTATCGAAATGCCATACTTGTCAAAGGGTAAAAGCAGAACATCAAATTCCAAAAGGACCATTACAACCTTTAGAAATTTCGGAATGGAAATGTGAAGAAATTGGTATGGATTTTATCACAGGATTACCTATGACACGGAAGCGAAAGGATATGATATGGCTGATTGTGGATCGATTCACAAAAAGTGCACACTTTATTCTGGTAAATCAAAAATATAATGCTAAGAAGTTAGTGGAAATATATTTCAAAGAGGTAGTAAGTAAGCACGGAGTACCCAAGAAATTGTATCAGATAGAGGATCTGTGTTTACATCAGCATTTTGGAAACAATTACATGAAGCACTTGGCACAAAGTTGGATTTCAGCACAGCCTACCATCCCAAAACTGTAGGCCAGATAGAAAGAACCAATCAAATCTTGGAGGACATGCTTAGAGCATGTGCATTAGATTTTGGAGGTTCGTGGGAAGATCATCTACCATTGGCAGAATTTTCCTACAACAGTAGCTACCCGAGTAGTCTGAAAGCAACACCATACCAGGTACTTTATGGAATAAGATGTAGATCACCAATATGTTGGTATGAGCCTGGTAGTAGCAAGGAATTTGCACCATAATATATCAACGAGAAGCAAGATATCATCGATATTATTAGAGATTGATTGAAGATAGCTCAAAGTCGACAAAAGAGTTATGCTGATCAAAGTCGAAGATCGTGGCATCCAGAAGTGGGGGATATGGTATATCTCAAAGTAAGTCCAATGAAGGGAGTTAAGAGATTCGGAGTCAAAGGAAAATTGAGTCCAAGATATATTCGACCATTCAAGATACTGAGTCAGAATAGAACAATAGCTTATAGTTCATAATGTTTTTCATGTGTCACAACTACGGAAATGTCTTAAAGTCCCCAATGATGCAATTACACATCAAGAAATTGAGTTACAAGCAGATTTGACTTATGTTGAGAAACCCTGTAAAATTCTAGAAGAGAACTAGAAAAGGTTGAGAAATAGGGCAATCAAATACTGCAAGGTACAATGGGAACATCACCAAGAGTGAGAAGCCACATGGGAGAAAGAGGATGACTTAAAAGAAGCATATCCAGAACTATTCAGGTACACATCAACAAACTTCAGGAAGAATTTTAATTTAAGGGGGGAAGTCTATAACACCCCAGTATTTAGGAACCAACGAACGATAGAAATAGGAATCTGTGCATATGCATGCATTCATCTGTAAATCAAGGTAAAAAATTTGCCAAACAAAAAACCTAAAGAGATCAAAGTTTCTTTCACTATCCAGAGGTACGAATAGCTCTCTGTAGTGATTTCTATAAATTTTGACATGACCTTTAGGCATTATTGTGTTTCGGGGGGAAATATTTTGGATTCAAATTTGAATTTGAATCATTTGAAACTATTTTGAAATTGAACATAAAGTGGTTTTCCAAAATGAGGTATTAACATTGTTCGATTATATTACATATATATTAAACAACTATAAGAATTTGAGGCAAGGAAATTTAAATAAGAAATGAATTCTTATTTCTTTTCATTATCCCATAATAGTATTACAAATTGAGATAGACACCCCAAACAGACTATTACATGGAATATAATCTAATGAAATATAACTTTATTAACTTATAAGAATATTTTTACCAGCTTCTTTACGAAGGAATAAGAAGACGATTACAATGAACATCTATACCACCTATCTATTCCTATACTACATCTTAAGCATCTAGACCTTGTTCCTGCAAAATAAGATAAACCATTCAAATAGAAATAAAGGGTTAGTTTGTTATGTTTACTCCCAGTGGTGAACAGTGAAGTACACTATTCATATTACATCATTGAGTAATTAAAAGGGGCAAGTTTCACCAGAATAGTAACCAGTAAAAGGATAGGAAGTAAAAGTCAGTTCACTTGATTTGGTCCATAAATAGCCAAGAACCAAGGCAGCTTAGTCATCTAACTGTATACTGTGTGTTGTCGACATAGCAACAACAGTCCAAGCAATGAAAAGGAAACACTCGACTCTGGCACAACCACTAGTGATCGTATTTTATCTCCACCTTCTCAAGCACACGGCAAGGACATAGTGAGCCTGTCCACTTTCCAAACAACCCACCAGATAGCTTACAAATCAACCATTAAATCACCACAGAATGGTGACATAAGGAGGAGGTGGTGCAGGAGGATAGAAAGGACAAGCACAAGGTCACAGGAGCAAGGAGGAGGAGAACCAGAACCTGGGGTGTGGAGAGCAGGCTCCAGGAGTGATCAAGTCACCAAAATCAAGCCAGAAACATCAAGCAACACCACAACATCACCAACAAGCAAGTTGTGTGGTGAGTTGATACAAAACCATCACATGTACAATCTTAGATAAGCATGTGTTGTTTCATATAAGATCTTCTTAAAAAAACAAACATGTTGGGTGTATCCATCATAGAAGAAATAAACTGACACCCAAATAATTAATCTTTGCAATCCACACCAAGATCTCAGCCTGTGCATCACTGATCTTGGATAATAACACATGTCTCTACAGCTAATAAGACAACAGCCTCAAGTGGGAATTTCTAGACACATCCGATGGATGGTAACACCTCAGAAACTATTTCATCTTATGGATCTATATTACACAACATGGACTGTCAAATAATTTTCTTAAGAGGTATAAGAATAACTGTCTTAAATTGGTTATTAGGGCACACCTGAGAGGGAAACAATAGGTTAAAACCTTAGTTTTTATCTAGCAAAGCCCCAGACCAGTATCACAGGCTTGGTAAAATTTAAAGAGTACCACAAGATAATTTATCTAGTAAAGTTTTTCAACTCTCAGACACTTTAGAGTACAAATAGAAATAGCCTAGTATCAGGATAAATCTTGTGGACCATTCAAATGAAGGTTTCACAAGGATTCATCCTAACCAAGAAAATTCTACCAGGGATTTCATAATCCAATTATTTCAAAAGAATACTCAATCATTTTCCTAAAATAGTATTTAGGAATCATTCTGCTTTACATAATAAGCTACCAACAAGAATGCGTCAACAGTATTTGAACAAGAGGCCAACTATATGTTCTAGTATGGGCATAAATCCACTCATAGAATATCTCAGAGTCACAACATTCAAAGTGTATAAGTGACAGTAATTTAAGATTATAGAAGAATGTAGTTAACAGAGTCACTGTCAGCAATTTCAAAGACCGCCAATATATAGTACTTTTGTATAGACTAATCACCACCAATTACTCCTAAATTGTTCACTACCTTAGTAATCACAACACTAGTGGGTCAAATCCTAACACAGGGGATGAACCCTAACTAGGGATTTCTCACCATAGGCACCCATAGAGTTGCAAGGGAGTATCAGAAGGGGAGAGATAGGTAAACATACCTACAGTCCTCGCTGAAGATTAGAAGAGGAAGCAGAATCACTAGCGAGCGCACACGACACCACGGGGAGCAATTGAGGGCGCTGTAACCCACACCGAGCCATGAGGCAACGGTCACAGCCACACGAGCAGCAGCGGCGGCGGCACCACAGAGCCACCAGAGTCGCTTCACAGCATCACAGGGGCGGTGGAACACCACATCATTAACAATCACCAAACCCTAGGGTTCGGAGAGGAGGTGGCCTAGCTAGAAGAAGCGCCCAGCAACAAATCAAACTGGATCAACTGATGGAGCAGCGTTGACTACCCCATCATGCACCAGGGCGGCGGCTGGAAAGGCCTGGGGAGGCCAGAATCGCGCGATGGCAGCGCCGGCAACCCCGTGTCTCCGTGGAGGCATGAGAAAGAAAAGGGAATGTGCGCGAGAGAGAATCGAGTGGTACTGGGCCACTCATTCAGAGAGGGTTTGACTAGCCCAAGTGGGCCGAGTCAGTGCTAGGCTAGCCCAATGGGCTTGGCCCAGATTTAAGAGAAAAAAATCTGAATAATTTATCAAAAGACCAAACTACCCCTAGGACTTAGAAGATTCTAAGAAATAAAATAAAAGTTCTAACAATATAAATAAAATACTAATGAACACATAAAAGTATCCTCTATTCAAAAAAAGTAATAGAGAGAATTTTTGATAATTAAAATTAGAACTGTTATTATGAATATATATACTCCTTTTAAAATTTTATAAAAATATACAAAACACTTCCTAAAAGGAAGTACTATTATATAAAAATACTAGTTTGTATTTTTGAAAAGTAAATCAAGTGTGATAAAAATAAAGTCTTATTTCCTTAAAGGAATTTTAGTTAAACATTTGAAAAGTTAAAAATCAAATAAATTCACTTTTTAAACTCTTAGAATAATACTTGTTATTATCATAATGCTAAATGTAAAAATTATATGAATTTAATGATTCTTGAGTAATACTTTTCTTTTATCAATTAAAAGAAACATAAAACCTTTAAGGTGGGTAAAACACATAAAGAAGGAAGATAATAAATCATTGCATGACATTACTATGCATTGCATATTGCTTCTTTAAATATTTTCCTTACTAGGCAATAATGGTTTTCTATAGAAACCAGAGCTCAAGGTCAAGTGGAAGTATCCGACTTCACTACCTTGCCGTCACAAGGCAAGTTCATCACTTGCTCATGTCCTTTGAAGAGTCTTTATGAAAGTATTTGAAAATTGTGTGTTATCACCTATGTTCTAAAAGAGACATAAAATAAGTATTTTCCCAAACAAATGAAATGCTATTATCATCCTAAGTGATGATAAGTACTAAGGATCGCAAAGGAATCTAAGATTCCAATTGCAAAACAAATAGGACTTAATAACCCATGACATTAGTGATTCTAGCGCCATATATTACGTGTTAACCATAATATTTGGAATGGGATGGAGAAGTCAGCTGGATCTTCTTCCTTTCGCATGGACGGATGACCTTATAATGAGGTTGTAGCTTCCTTACATGGACATAGGAGATGGGTGGGACTCCTAGTTCCCCACGATATTGGTGTCTAGACTTTCCGTGAGGGGCTGTCGGAGGTATATCTATCTATATGGGGGTTACCAGGGACATGATCTACTCACTGGAGTCTCCAAGGGGTTGCTAGGGTTATATCTACCTATATGGGGGCTAACAGAGGTATATCTGCTTGGGGAGGTTGTATCTTCATGCGGGTTCATGGAGAGGGGCAGTGATTGGCTTGGATCATCTATTAGGCCCCATAACACGGAATTGTGGATGGGAAAGTACGCCCGGTTGTGCAACAAGGATTTGATCTCTTATGGGTAAAGTAACGCACCTCTAAAGAGTGTAAGAATTGTGACATGTTACTCCTAGTTCCGGGAAGGAGCTACGAATGCGGCAGGAAAGGAACTCCATGAAGTTCTGGTCAACCTATGAAGGCTAATGGGCATAGTTTTTATTATAAAATCAATGTTTGAAGAAATGTTTACTAAACCTACATAGTACCAAGGACTTATAGTCCGACGTGGTAAATAGAGCATCAATCTTCACACATTGCATATAGTGAACTTGCTGCGTAACGCTGTTACTCACCCTTTCCTTTGAACCCCTTGCTAGACTTTGAAGGCCAGAAGGATGACCAGGTTTATGCTACGAAAGTCCAAGATGATGTCTACTATGAAGAGCTAGACCTATCTAATGGAATCGAAGGGGTGGACTACATGATACACTATGGAGCTGAAGACAACGAGTCGGAGTAGTTGTTAGACCATACTGTAGTTACCTAGGTTCAGCCGAGCAGCATGAATCCTATAGGATAAGCTATCTAGCTCATGTCTTTCTTATCGTTCAGTCTTTCGTTTTTCCGCTGAACTTATTAAATAATTTATTTGGTTTGTAAGTTTGAATCACTTGAACTCTCGAACTTCTGGTATTGTAATAATAATGAAGTGTGTATGTTTGTAATTTGGATCCACAATGTTTCTATTGTACCACTCTAAGGGATGTGATATTTACAGAATGGTATTTTGTGAATGTCATGTCAACGACTATAGTATACTACACATGCCGTGGTATGCTGGGTCACCGCAGCCATCCCATGTACTAGTTGTAAGACACCTGATAATAGAGTAGACAACTTCGAGTCCAGCCCCTTCCCATATAGGAGTAATGTGGTTGCACGGGTTAAGTTATTATAGCTAAAGCTGCAAAGATCTGGGTGTGTTTTCGTAAACATTTTTCCTCTTCTTTCTTTCAGAAGTTTGTAAAACAAAACCTCTTTCCTTTCTCAATCTTCTCTTGGTAGGTCAAACCTCACCAAGGTTTCATCATAAAACATTTTGTCAACTTTTCTGGTGTCTTCCCATCCTTTGGTTCTGCTTCCGCCAAAACAGGGTCTTCAAAGGGGGTATGGTGTGTTATACCATCTACCATACTAGGGACAAGGTGTTATCAAGGGGGTTGTACTTAGTAGCACAAATGTGTAATGTCTTGGAGGAGCCAAGCCACAACTAGGTATAAATCATCATATAAAACAACAGTGCAGTTTTCATAAAAAGTAGGTAAAGCATGCAGAAGTAAAATAGTAGGAAAAGGATTATGAGAAAGAAGGTGGCTTGCCTATGATCAACAATATGGAAATATGTCCCTAGACTTCTTCTTATAATACCATAATAGTCGATAATTACCATCTTCTTCGGGTCTTCGATATAATCGCAACTATCATGGTCAAAGGGAATGCATGCAAGCAAGCAATTGCCACAGTCAACACAAGGCATACAAACATCAAAGCAATATAGCAAGCAAGCATACAACACCTTACTAAATTTAGTAGGTTTTGATAGATTGAGATCATAGCATTTGGAATTTCTTTAATTGCCTTTGTGGATTTGCTTTTATGATTTACTTATCAAATACCAACTAAATAAGGTTTTTGAACTAAGGCTTGGGTATGTATGATATCAATGTTAAACAATGATATAGTCAGATAGGTATTGCAATAACAAGGCCAACAAAAGCGGTTTCATGATTTTATCAATTTTTCTTAATTTGTTATGATTATTCTAGTGAAAACAGCCCTAGTTTAGGTGAATAAATCACCAAAAAATATCTGGAGATCAAATTAATTTTCCCTCAAAGGTTTTTGTATGTATTTGAGTTTGTGATTTTTGAGATTTGGAATCACCTCAAAATAATTACTAGAATGCCCTTGGGAAAATCCCAAAGTCATTTCTGCCTAATGTTTGTCTTTTTAACCATAATTATTCTACATGTCCAAATGGTATGAGGCCAAGGGAAGTGGATAGTTATAGCTAATACCTTCTAGAAGAAATTATAATCATCAATTTTGGAGACCAAGCTTCTATAATGAATTTCGTAGTGAAAATACCACATGTAGAAGGTGTTAAATCATTATAAATACTTAGAAGATCAACAATTCTCGAACACATGTATATAGATAGATATTGATGTACCACATCACTGAGAGTTGGAATGAGGTCAATTCAATTCATGGTTTGGTCTAGGGAATTTTTATAAGGCATGTATGGATGGATTTTGTTATTTTTGCCAAAGATAAACCACAGCCCCAAAAGGCATGTGACAAGGTCCATGGGGTAACTACTTAAATTAGAATCCATAGGGAGTTGATTTCACCCCATTGGGGTTTACCAAACTCTCTATAATCATTATTTAGTGAAAATGGCAGATCTTAATAGAGTATTTTTCATATAAAAAGTTGGGTATTTTACCTAACTTTTAGTCTTGCATGTTGAGGAAAACATCTAAGAGTATGTAAAAGTTTACACTTGAGACTTTCTTTGGCTTTTTCATTTTTGCTTCTATTTAAACCAAACAGATGGATTAATTGATCTAGAGAAAAAAATTAAAGAGAAAGGGGTAGGGAGATACCAGGTCAGATCTGACCAGCAGTCAGCCGCACGACGCCCACCAGGCCTGCTTGCACTATGGGGAGCGCAACAGGGTGCATTTGAACCTGTCCAGATGGGGCCTAAATGTTAGTGAGTGAGGAGGGCGAAGGGTTATCGAGCGATGACAGCAGTAGGATCAAGTGACGATCTACTAGCCATGAGCATCTCCTTCCTCGTGATAGAGAAGGTAGGGTTGAAACCCTAGATGCCCAGAGAGTTCTTGGGGTGACTCACAGGTGGCTTGCCAGCGGCAGAGGACAAGCGGAGGTGGTGCGGAGCTCGATGGTGACTCTAGTGAGGGGTGGTGAGGGCAGATTCCACGACTAGAGATGACCCATGTAGTGGCGCCGGCAGAGGAGCTCAAGAGCTCACCAAATATATTGTTGGAGGCCTCCCTGAGCAAGGGAGAGGTGGGGTTAGGGCTTACGTGCTATGAATGCGACATGCAGGTAGAAAACAGGGGTAAGGGAGTGGGGACACGACCTGTACTTCGAGATCTTGAAGAAAACCGAGAAGGATAAGTTTTCCTTCTTCTAGTAACTGCAGGGCATGGGCTCGGTGGGGAGGGTGTAGGGTATCCAGAGGAGAGCTATGGAGCAGAATGGAGAAACTGGGGTTAGTCGAGGTTGCCTATGCACTCTTCTTCCCGAAGAAGGCCGATAAGAGGGCCTCTCCTTATCCATGGTGGTAGAGAGCTGAGAGGCTAGATCTAGAGCTCGGGTGAGGGTGGGTGGAGTGGAGAGAATGCAAATGAGGGCGAGAGTGGCCCTAGGGTGGTCTCTGGTTAATACAAGCAAGTGGGGAGGGTGTATCATGGACACAGTCCATGGGAGGGCTTGAGAGGAGGTGGCTGTGGATTGGGTAGCTGGGGTGGTGGAGAGGTCCTGGGTGGGGCTCTGGTCGAGCCGAGGGCACCGAGACACTGGTGTTGCGGCAGGAGTAATAAATGGCCAAGATTTGCTTGTTCCACTCTTTTTCTTTTTCTCCAAACATAAGGGACAAATGGGGCATAGCTTCTACAGGGCTAGGGCTATAGTGTTGGATGACCAAGGGAGTTCTCTTGTGAGGGAGAAGTGCTTGGAAATGTTTGATGAGATGAGGATGAGGTTTGGTTCATGATTTTGATCCTACTCAAAGGTTGGCAAAATTGATGATTATGAAGGAAGTCCTACAAAATTGATCTTGGAAAGATGGTTCAAGTGTGCTAGTAGATAGATATGGTCAAGGTACACTTCTAGGAATTATTTGGAATTTATTTGATTAGTTTAGATCCTTTCTATATCCATTATTCAAATATTGCTGAATATGTTTTATGAATTTGATTTGAAATTTTTAGTTTTGACTAGTGGGTTTGTTGGTTTGAGATGGTCCAAAATACCATTTGACGCATGGGAGAATTTCCCCAATATTTATTGGGAAAGGAAAGTATTTAAAACATTTATTATTTTATTTCTACCATTTAGGAAAAATGGCAAAAATAAATAATAAAACTCTTCAAAAATATTTATTTTTCAGGTGTGATGATTGGATATGATCTATAGGACTCAAATATGCCTAAAGTTGTGGAAGTTATTTGGATAAAAATAAACTTCCTTTATAGATTAAGTTTTGGGGTTTTTGTCAAACCAAGGAAATTAAATTATTTTTGGGCCAAAATAATTATGTAAAGCATGTGGTAAATTTATATATCCAAGGTAGATGATTTCCACATGATGTATCAATCATTTTAAACCTTGAGTTTTGAGAATCCAACTTGATTTTGGTAGAAAACAAGGATAAGAGGATCTTGGGCAAAGTTAATTTTATACCGTCAAAACCTTGTTGGATCTTGGAGCTCAGAGATCCCCTTGGAACATGGGATATATGGATGGATATACCAAGTGATGTAGATAACCATGGTGCATAGGTTTATGGTTGATCATGATGGATCTCTCCAGGAATTGATGCCAAAGTTTGAATAAAATAAGTGTGCCATAGCAGATTATCAGGAAGCCTTCAAAACCATGTGGGTTTAGGAAGCACAGAGCTCCAATTGAAATAAGTGAATTAGGGAGAGATATACCTTCATGATTAGAGTACAACCATTCTAAGAGTTGGTCCAAAGAACATAATATGAAGATGTGAGCTTCTACCAAAGTAGGCATGTTAATAAAATTTGTAGAGAAGATTATTTTCTTGCCTACAAAACCATCAAGAACAAGTGAGTTGGAGGATGATATAGCCAAGGGCAATAGTGGTCCTTTGTAGTCCTTAGGATGGTTTACAATATGGTTCAAGTGAATTTCCAAAAATGCACAAGGGTTGGGGAAGAGGGAGTCTCAATTATGTGATGTTGATAACCTTTTTCCAGACGTAAGCCATTTTTTGCAATTTTAGGGATTTTAACTAGTATTCAAGAGTGAATGTTTTTGATTGGTTGCGAGGTTCCAAATAATCATCAAGTGTATTATGTTGAAGTGTAGATTGAGTAGAAAAGATCCATGCTTGATATTGGTCTTCATTGACTTGGAAGCTTCTAGAATGAATAACTTCATAGGTGATCCTGGTAAGGGTTTTAGATGATCACCTAGTGGCTATAGATCAAATCCATCTTGGTTAACTTGCTTAGGGTTGACACTCTTGCATTAGCTATATGCTAGATGATGAGCTCCTAGGGTATCTCATGCTACTCCTAAGCAAACAAGTCGAACAGCAGATCAAGGCAATTCATCTTAGCAGATCAAAGCCACTCATCTTACAAGCAAAACAAATCTACTACCATGGATACCTCCAAGCCTAGCTTGGGGTAAGGATGGGTATTTTGAAAAGTTTGTACCTTGAAGTAGATGAGAGTCCCTTGGTATTTCTACCAAAATTAGAGTTCAAAAGTTTATGAAAGGTTTTGGAAAAACCTAGGGATAAGAATAGTTGAAAGTTCTGTTTTGTAAACATAAGGAGATTATATCATAAAAATCTCCATAATTTTGTTAATAGAAGCTGGGAAAATAATGGTTGTGGAAAAGGCACCTTGGATCATGTTTTGAAAAGCCACAACATTTGAGAATATGTAAAATAAGCCAAGACACTTCTTTTGTTAATAGCTTTTTGTCAAATGAGGGTGGGGTAAGGAGTATATCATGTGCTACACATTTAGATGTATAAGCACATACAACCAACAAGCAAAACATTGCATCACTAACAAGGTAAAGTTTTTGTTCCCCCTGATTTTTGCATTGTAGACAACTAGTTAGGTTTGCTGAAATTGGGATGTTACATTCTTGACCATAAAATTGACCTCCATTATTGAACCTCTTGAGCTTGCTTCCTCTCCCTTCCCTCCTATGATTCTTGCATCTTTTTTGGGCCTTGGAAGAGGAGATCTAGATCTACAATCCCCACCAATCAATTCCTCCTCAAACTGAGGGGAACCCTTTGGATCTACATCTTGAAGTCATTGGTTGACTTGCACCATTGATTCTTCCTCTCTAATTCCTCCCTATCACTTGTTTCTTTGGTGGGATTTGAGAGTGAAAGATTTGAGCACCCTTGGTGTCCTTTCTTTGCATTCTTGCATAAGTGTTGAGCTCTCCATTACAATTTGTTTGAGTGAGAGACCGTGAGCTTGTTACTCATGGAGGGTGACCTCCTAGTTTTCTTAGCAGCTGGTGTCATGGTGTCCTCTTCATGGAATATTGTGAAGAGACCCGGGCTTCTCCTTCGTGGAGCTTGTGAATTGGTTGTGGAGCTTGCCATCTCTGGAGTGGAGGAAAAGATAGCCATAAGGAAAGGGCCTAATCCTTCGTGGGATAGATTCGGAGAACAAGGTGAGCCTTAGTGGCATTTGGAAATCCTTCATGGAATCCCACACCTCTCCAACGTGACGTACCTTCTTGTAAGGGAACACGAGAATACATCTTCGTCTCCGCGTGCCTCAGTTATCTATGTACCCGAGCTTACTTTCCTTGTGACAGCCATCGTGCTTGAAGTACTTATATCTTGCTTATCTCTTGTGGTATATTTACCTTGTGCTCTCTTGCTTAGCTTAACTTGTTGTTGGTGCACTTAGTTGATCCTAGTGTATTTAGGTTTTGTGCTTGTAAAATAAACGTTAGTTTAATTCTGCATTCTATCAAGCCAAAATTGTAATAGTTTCGAAATTGCCTATTCACCCCCTCTATGTGACATCTCTATCCTTTCAATTGGTATCATCATATCAACCATATGACTCATTCTTTACCTTTTGGTTCATGTTCTGAGGCCATGTCTGTACATGCTAGGCTCACCAAGTAAGAACCTTAGTACCGAACATGTGTAAACTGTCTTACACCCATTGTATGCAAATGTAGAGTCTATCACACCCGATCATCATCACGTGGTGTCGCGAAACGATGAACTTTCTTAATGGTGAAATACTAAAGGAAGAACACATTTTTATCTTGATATTTAAATGAGGGATCATCTTATAATACTACTAGGGCATCTCCACCGGGCTGACCCAAACAGGCAACAGAAACGGTCTGTATCTGTCCGTATGGGTTGGCCCGTAGTCGCTTTGGGGTAGTGGTCTGGCCTGTCCAACCGGCCGTGCCCAACTGCGCGACCCAAATGTCCGCGCCTGGCGAGCGCTGTCCAGAGCTGGCCTTTGCATATGAATAGTTTAGTCAAATTATACATAGAAATGTATATTTTGACAAACAAATAAACTAGATTAGATAATATAATTAAAATAGTGCTTACATATGAATAGTACATAGTGGCATTGTTCGATAAGAAATAATCAAACGTCACTCAAATTGCAAAAAACAAATTAGGGGTTAAGCATTTTGATTTCCTGCACGAGCCCATATATGCTCAACCAAATCTAGTTGAAGCTAGTCATGGATTTTCCTATGACGCAAATTTTAACGCACTTGCATGAATTCTTCCCAAGACGCTACACCTGGCTCTGGCTCAACCAATTGACCCTGGAAATCCCAGCCTTGTTCCAAGATGCCGTCATCATGCTCGTCCTCAACGATTATGTTGTGCATGATCACACAAGCAATCATCACATCCCACATCCTCTCTGTGCTCTAGGTTCTAACAGGGTATCGAACAATGGACCACCTTGACTGAAGCACACCAAATGCTTGTTCCACATCCTTCCTAGCGGCCTCTTGCTCTTTCAGAAACCTCTTACATTTCTCATCTCCAGGGTTGTGGATTATCTTCACAAAGGTGACCCAGGATGGATAGATACCGTCAGCTAGATAGTACCCCATATCATATGCATTGCCATAGTTTGGGTGGTAACGGTGCCGGGATCCAGCAGGAGGCGTTGCACGCAGTCGCTGGGAGAACAACGACCTTCAGGTCACCGGCTAGAGATCGGGCTGGGTCATTCCGCTGCCAGACAACGTCCTGGCGTGGCTCTCCGAGTTAGCCCCCATCACCCTCGGCCAGGTGCGCCACCTAGTTGAGGCGATGGAGTAGGGACTTGGCCAGGCCAAGGAGCTAAAGGCCTCACTGGAGGTAAATGTTTCCTTGCCACTTTCGTTGTTCTTCTTTCTCTGCTACTTTTCTTGTTCTCTTTTTTATTATTTTCTTGTACTGAAAGCTTTTGCCGAAGCCTCCAATACAACGTAGGACCTGGGCCGTAAGATCACTTGCTTTGCCATGTCCTCCCACTTGCACGAATTCTTGCTTTTCTTGTTGACCATTGGGTACCCTCCTGCAGCTCTTTTAGCAGATAGGGACCAGGAGGTGGAGAGGCTAAAGGTGGAGGTAACCCGGCTAGAGGAATCCAGCCAGGCTCGCCAAGCCCAGATTGGTCAGCTAGTGGAACATCAGAAGAAGATGGAGGTCAACGCCGGCTAGGCCAAGAAGGTCGCCGACACTCTGACTGAAGCACTCAAGAATCTTGAGAAGCTCTACACCCAGCAGGCGGAGACACTAAAGGTTGCTCACTCCAAGGAGAAGGTGGCACTAGCGGAGTTTGTTGTAGCCGGTGAATAACAACTGCTTATTTCCTGGGTACATCTTAGTATTCTGAGGCGACTGACTAGGCTTTGGCCTGCATTCCCGAGCCGGACGCGGGATGTGACCTCCATCCGGAGGAGTTAGTGGTGGTGGCGTGCGAGGAGGCCAAGCAGCTACGTGATGCAGCCCTTGACATCTACGCGTACGTCTGGCCGGATACCACTCTGCCAGCTACGATGGAGGCCTTGGCTGAGAAGATCCTCTCTACTCATGATATCATGGATGTTGCACGGGACTAGGTGGCACGCGGTGGCGCAGAAATGGTGCTGGCACTGCTGAAGTCTTGGTACATTGACATGGAACTTTGGAGTCTCTCTAGGGGTTTCCTGTAAGGGACCAGCTATGACCAGCTTTGCACCGAAGTTCCTGACATCTGCTATTATGGTGTTAAGATCGGGAGCTTTGTCCAGCTGGACCAAGACTTCAGCGACCTGTCTGGCATGGAGCCGTACTCCTTTGACCCCCTCTCGGCTCCGACAGATGCCAATGCCCCGGCTGCACTAGCCTCTGCCTCTGCCGATGTCGCCTCTAGCATCCATGCTCCAGTTGATGCCCCTGGTCCCTCTGCTTGATCCCTAGGATGTCAGGTGTATTTGTACAAGTTTGGAACTTGTCTTTTGCGGTACTACTTTGTCCTCCTGTGAACAATTTTCTTTTGTTCTATATTGAACTATGTTGGGAGCTTCGTCTCCCTTTGTGATGCAATCTTGTGCCTTTTTGCTTGCACTTGCTATGTTTTGCACTTGTTGTGTGCTTGCTTCTATGTGGGGGCACACGAGCGCGCCCACAGGGTGTGGTCCCCGAGGTTCGGGCCAGCTAGAGAATTCAATCGGGTCGAAGCTCCTTTGTATTGTTACTAGTTGCTAGTTTTTTGTGTGGGGGCACGCGAGCGCATCCATAGGGTGTATTCCCCGAGGTTCGGGCTGGCTGGAGAATTCAGCCGAGTCGAAGCTCCTTATATGTTCTTTTGCTGTCTGGGAGGCGATTAGCATCTAGCTCTAGTACTTTGGCTCATGCAAAGATGAAACACAGGTAATGGTTTGTGCGTTAGATATGCATAGGATAAAAATAGTCTATAGTTGTTCATTTGGTCGAAAACTTGGTTGTTTAATGCGAAATTGATAACTTAGTCATTTTCTTAGTGAGCATTGGCTGTTCGAGCCATACCCTTGGTAGCCATGAGTCGGGATCAAAGGGTTGGCTAGTTGGCATACTGCACAATACTTTATATTTTGGCTATAGGCCTCAAGCGAGCAAGCGCAACTGGAACGTCTAGACATTTTTGTTTTCCTTAGGACTTTTCCTATATGGGTCTCCGAGTTTTTTGCTCTTGCCGTGTCTGTCAGCTGGCTTGTGGTCTGCAGCCGGAATCAAAGAGCAAACCCTTAGAGCCGCATACAATACTTCCCCTTCTACAGCACGATGTCGTCTGGGCCATCCGACGAGTCCCCAGGAGAGACTGCTGGATCCAGGGTTAGAAATAATGCAGCCGGAAAATATCGAATTATGTAGCAGAGAATGCCAAATTATTACGAAGTCCCCAAGACTGTGTCGAGGCTCCTCAACTTGTTCATTACATAAAAGTAAGATACATGCGCCGTTTACTCAGGTGTAGAATGGGGAAAGCAAGTCCGCGTTCCACGGGCACTTAGTTTCTTTGCCGGAGCAATCCATCTTGTGTTTCCCGGCTAGCGAGCATCGATGAGGTAGTATGAGTTGTTCTGCAACATTCTGCTGATGATGAATGGCCCCTCCCAAGGTGGGTATAGCTTGTGCATCCCCTTGGTGTATTGTACCAGCCGCAGGACTAGATCGCCCTCTCGGAATGAGATGTTGCGAATCTGTCTGCCATGGTAGCGGCGCAGGTTCTGCTTGTAAATGGCTGACCTGGACCAGGCCAGCTCTCGTGCTTCTTCAAGGAGATAAACACTGTCCTCATGCGCTTCCTTGGCCCACTGCTCAATGTATAGGAGTTTGCGGTTTGGTGTGGTGCGCATGCTCCAAAGCACAACCGACAGCTCTTCTATCTAGCATCTAGGGGATGTCGTTAGTGGCTTGATCAGCCATGGCTTGATTCCGTCTAGGACCAGACCGTTTGCTCGCTCGCACTGCCTGTTGGACTGGGGGTGTGCGACATATGCTAGGTCCAGGCAAATACCTTTGTCTCCGTAGAAGCGCGCGAAGGCCCCTTTGGCAAAGTTTGTGCCATTGTTAGTAATGATGCTATTGGGGTAGCCGAAATGTGTGATTATGTTGGTGAAGAACTTGACCACTGTCGGCCAATCCAGCCTCTTGATTGGCTTTGCCTCAATCCACTTGGTGAACTTATCCATGGCCACCAGAAGGTGCGTCATGCCGGATCGTGCTGTTTTGAAGGGCCCGACCATGTCCAAGCCCCAGCTGGAAAATGGCTAGGTGATGGGGATTTGTCTTGTGTGTCGCCGATGGAGTGTGTTTCTGTTGGGCGAATCACTGACATCCATTACATGCCTTTACCAGCTGCTCGGCGTCCTCCAGCACTATGGGCCCGTAAAACCCATGGCAGAATACCTTTGCCACTATGGCGCGTGACGACATGTGGTGACCGCACTTGCCTTGGTGAATGTCCACCAGCAAACGGATTCCTTTTTCTTGGCTCACGCAACGCTGGTAGATTCCTCCAACCCCGCGCTTGTATAGCTCGTTGTTGATGATGGTGTACGCACTTGCCCTACGCTTTAGTTGGCTTGCCTCAACCTCTTCGTCAGACATATCCCCTTTAGCCAGGAAGTTCATGAATGGCTTGCCCCATGGAGGTGTTTCCTGGGAGAATATCATTTTGCGGCCCGAGAGTTGAGGCGCCAAGCCAAAGCGGTACCCAAGTTGGTTGTAATCATTCGCGTTGCCCACAGTTGGTGTGACAAATACTCAGGGGGTATTTTTCGGTACGAATTCAACTTTACGTTTGAATACAAAATATCATGGTAACGCCCGTCAAGTTGCCCCCTGTCAGTTTTTGTCGTTATGTCGCTGCCATCGTGACTGCCATGTAGGCTTGCAACGTTGGCGCCGGCATCCATTATGCGTCGTCTTCTTCCCCGGAGCAGCAATCTATGGTCATGGCCATGGTGCAGAGCTGGGACGTGGACAAACCTGCTCGGCCCCGCTCTCCTCCCTCTAGGCTTGCAATGTTGGCGGCTGCATTCATTACACGTCTTATTCTTCCCCGGAGTGGCAATCTATGGTCGCGGCCATGGCACGGAGCTGGGACATGGATGAACCTGCTCGGCCCTGCTCTCCTCCCCATCCCGAGTCGGAGCTCTCCCTAACCATGGCCGCACCCATGGCATGTCGTGGGGACGAGAATTGGTTCCCGATGAGATCTATCACCGTTTTGACCATACTCGGTCCTATTTTTCTCCTCTAGAATCTGAGCTCGCCGTCGCTGTGGTCACACCCGCACCAATTTTGCCACCCCAGCTGAGGTCTCTATGGTAGCTCAAGTTTTGCCATGTTGAACCTGTAAGCGAATTTGGAGCTAGGCGGCGGCAACCCGTTGTTGAACCTGTAAGTAATTTGCTGAAGACTGCGTGGCACGCCAAGGTCTTCGGCCAATGCCTTCAGCTTCTGCCAACGTCCACCGCCAATGTGAGATCATTTAGTTACTTCAATATGAAATTTCGACCAATTTAACTTGTTGATGTATTCCTTGACAATTATAATATAATCGAGCACTAGAAATATTTTTGTAGTGTGCATTAGCATGATCAGTAATATAATTGAACACTAGAAATTTTAAGGCACTCCATATAAAGGAGTAGATTAATATATATAGAAGTTTCACTAGAGACACCACGGATATATTGTCTTACATGAAACACACAGGTAATAATTAACTAAAATAAAATAAAAGCAGGGGCAGCAGCAGGAGGCCGGGAGACGAAGACGCCTAGCAGGGCAGGGGCGTCAGCAGGAGGCAGGGACAACCTAGTCGAGGGGATATAGGCCAGTCCTGACATAATCCCGGAGGAATTTGCTGAAGGCCGTGAGCCACGCCAAGGTAATCATCCTATGATGTCTGCCTCCGCCTCTGCCAACGCCCACCGCGTGCTGGATCATGCTATCGACATCCACGTTGATTACTCTGCCAAAGAATGGGTAAAACAGTCCCCCCTACGGTAGAAATGGATTTCCCACACCATAACTGCATCAGCACATAGCGGCTCTTGTTCTCTTTGGATTCCTTGCTAATGTTCACGGCATCATCATGCTCCTGTTGATTTTTAAGAACATAACTTAGAACTCATACATATGATTGAATTGTATTACAACTCAAGAATTAACAACATATATACGTAAGACAATATTAAGTTGATATCAAAGAGAAAGCATCTCAGCAATAGTTTGATCAGTTCATATATCATTTCATCTCAACACAATGACACTTAATTGCATCAGAGTGTATGTAGAATAAAGATTGCAGCCTCATAAGTTTCTTCAGAGATGGCGTGAAACCAAGTAACAACTGCACAACCTATATTGTTCTTGTACATCGCCCCAGGTTCGCTAACTCATCCCTGAAAAAATATGACACCAATGTGTGTGCCTATCTTTTGGAGCAAATTTGAATCATTGGCCGAAATAAGAAATTGGAATGTAATCCTAGGAAACAATATTCAGGGATATACATATTCAGGTATAAAAACAATCCTAAATATTGTAATTATAAATAGAAAACCAAATGATTAATCTCTAGGTACATGTTGAAAATAGTTATGATCAAAACCATGCATATACAAATGCATCATATGAATCATTCAAAGATCAGAAACAATTCAAGGATCATACATGTAGTTCATATGAGAATAAATCAAGGGCCTCATAATATTTTTCAGAGATGGACTTGGCGAACCAAAGTACCAATAGCACAACCTATATTGTTTGTGTACATTGCTGCCTCGGGTTCACCAACCCATCCCTAAAAAAAGAACACCATCATATGTGTCTCCCCTTACACTCATTTGGGGCAAATTTCAATCATCAGCCTCGGTGAGGAAATGAAATGTAAGTCTTATACACTATGAATACATTCGTGCAATAACAATTCAAAGATCATAGTTCTATGAATGTGGAATAAATCTAGGAGCCTCATAAGTTTCTTCAGGGATGGCGTTAGTGAACCAAGTAACAATTGTACAACCTATATTGTTCTTGTACATCGCCCTAGGTTCGCTAACTCATCCCTGAAAAAATCTGTCACCAATGTGTCTGCCTCTCTTTTGGGGAAAATTTGAATCATTGGCCACAATAAGAAATTGAAATGTAATCCTACAAAACAATATTCAGGGATATACATATTCAGGTACAAAAAAAAATCCTAAATATTGTAATTATAAATAAAAAACCAAACAATTAGTCTTTAGGTACATGTTCAAAATACTTATCATGCATATACATATGCATCATACGAATCATTCAAAGATAAGAAATAATTCAAGGATCATATATGTAGGTCCATATGATAATAAATCAAGGGGCTCATAATTTTTTCAAGAGAAGGAGGTGGTGAACCAAAGTACCAAGAACACAACCTATATTGTTTGTGTGCATTGTTGCCATAGGTTCACCAACCCATCCCTAAAAGATGACACCATAATATGTGTCTCCCCTTGCACTCTTTTGGGGTAAATTTGAATCATCGTCCTCGGTGACAAACTGAAATGTAATTCTTATACACTATGAATGCATGCAATACATAATTCAAATATCATAGTTCTATGAATGTAGAATATAGATTGCAGTCTCATAAGTTTCTTTAGGGATGGCGTAAGCGAACCAAGTAACAATTGCACAACCTATATTGTTCTTGTACATCGCCCAGGTTCGCTAACTCATCCCTGAAAACTCTGACCAATGTGTCTGCCTCTCTTTTGGGGAAAATTTGTATCATTGGCCACAATAAGAAATTGAAATGTAATCCTACGAAACAATATTCAGGGATATACATATGCATCATATGACTCATTCAAAGATCAGAAAAATACAAAGATTATATATATAGGTTCCATATGAGAATAAATCAAGGGCCTCATTATTTTTTTGAGAGATGGAGTTGGAGAACCAAAATACCAATAGCACAACCTATATTGTTTATGTACATTGCTGCCTCGGGTTCCCTAACCATCCCTAAGAAAATGACACCATCATATGTGTCTCCCTTGCACTCTTTTGGGGCAAAATTGAATCATTAGGCTCAATAAGGAATAGAAATGTAATGTTATATGCAGGTGTGTATCGAAATCAACACTCAAC
This sequence comes from Avena eriantha, assembly GCA_910589775.1. Classification (NCBI taxonomy): domain Eukaryota; kingdom Viridiplantae; phylum Streptophyta; class Magnoliopsida; order Poales; family Poaceae; genus Avena; species Avena eriantha. The sequence goes on from OU342741.1 coordinate 227,939,320, forward strand.
TAGCAAACCCTAAAACCCCTAAATCAAATGTTAAAGATCGATTAAATTTACAGGACAACAAGAACCGTATGAACAACAACGAGTTAAGCAAATGTAAATTTACTGGATGGCAGATGAGTAGATTTGGCTTTTGTGACTAGACGGATTGGGGTTTTGTGACTAGATGGCAGATGCATTAATCGACCGTTCGAACCATATATATACTAACCTACTTCAATAGCAAAAGAATCTATACACAATTTAGCAAATCCTATGGAGGAAATTGCACAAACCAGTACATCTTGGGGCAGAAGTTGCACAAACCAGTGATTCTGATTTTTTGTTGCACGGACCAGCGACTATGGATGTAATTGGTTGTATCTACTAGTACTAATGACCGGACTACACAATTAAGCAACACTAGTAGCCATGTTGCCTTTGTGCCTGACACCAAGCGTGGACTTTGCCGACCCATAGTTCTGCTTCCATATTTCTCCAGCTGTAACAGCTACAAGGAAAAGTAAAAGGAATGTGCATAATATCTCTTGTTTGTTGAAAAGAAATTGAGCAATATATCTCACTACAGGAAACGGTCACTACGCCGCTGCAATGGCTATAAACCGTCGGCATATGCCAACAAGCCGTCGGCTTAGGTCTACACCGACGACCGCCGACGGCGTCTCATGGTGTCGGCGCAGGCGAGTCGACCGTCGGCGTAGTATATGCTGACGGCCATGTGGCACCGTTGGCAAAAGGTCACCATCGGCAAAGACCTAAAGGGCCCCACTTAACCCCATAATGGCCGTTAGAGGCAGTAGTAGCTACGCGGACGGCCACACCGTCAGCCTAGCTGGACATGTGGGCGCGCCTGGGCAATTGCGGGAGGATGCTATGTCGACGGCTTAGGCGTCGGCCTAGATCTGCACAAGGCAGGACCTAGGAAGAAAGTATGGAGATCAGGGACAAGCCGGTGGGGCACTAGACCCGCTCGACCACTTGGAGGCGCTCCCATCTCCATTCGGGCGTCGGCGCTGCTGTAGTCGCCTCTGGTTGGTCCCACCGGGAAGCTGCAGTCTCTGACTTAACCTTGCAGCGACTCGCCAATGGCTGGGAAGAAGGTAAGTAGGCCGGGGACAATATGGTTCTGTCCAAGACTGGATCGATCCCTTGGATCACAAACTTTGCCGGCCGGGTGTTGTTGTCGCCGCCGTCGCCTCAGGTGGCTGCATCAGGCGCCGTCCCAAGATGTACTGGTTTGTGCAATTTCCTCAATCCTATGTATGAACAGTGAAATCTGCGGCTGTGACTAGAGAAGCTAGCAATGTAGTATGTCGGACTCCTCATCGGGGACCTCCTCCTCGAAATTGTCATTCTCTTTGTTTGCGTCAACAATTTCTTGGATGGTGATGGGGTCGTTGATGTAGAGCACCGGATTGCCTCCTCCTACCGCCTGCCCCTCATCTAGGTCTGCTGCTGGCACAACGACGTTGTCGGCCACCTGCTGCTCGATGGCGACGGCTACTTGCTGGACGGATGAGCTCGAAGCCTCGACGGCGCGGTGAGGAGCAGCGTGCGTGCCCAAGAAGACACCTCTGCCTACTTGGGAACGACCGAGCCATCTGCTGCCGCGCCTTCAACTGGCTTCACCTCCGGCTCGTATCCATGCGTACGCTTCATGCGCACCTAGGGAAGGCAGTGGTTCACGTGAGGGAGCCTCGGCGCACGCAGTAGGTGCAGATTGGGGTTTTGGGACTAGACGGATTGGGAAAGTGACACGAGCTCATGGAAGAATAAGGCCAAACGGGTTTATAAACATTAGACCTTTGGTAGTCATCGAGTGGACACGTGTGGTGGGCGTGGGGATGGGGCTACCATGATCTCCACTTTTTATTGAAACAACCACGATCTCCACTTTATAACTTCATTGAAAACACGTGCATGGCAGACCTCGATTCCACTACATGCAAGTGGCACAAAACCAATTTCTAGCAACGTTAGGTCTCCTCGAGGGCCCCCTGACGCATGGAAGTTACTTGCGGTAGGGCCCAGTTGGAAGTGAGATTGAGAGCGTGCTGCGTAAAAATGGGATATGTCTTATTAAAATCAAGTGGCAGTAATTTGCACCGTCCCATCGACAACCGTGCACTCAATGACCCTGTTTCCCTGTGCACGTGTTGTGGTGGTAGTAGTAGTAGGCTTTTCAGATGTGATTAAACATGACATGACCACTCGACAACTTTTTCCAAGGATGGCTTCGTGTTCCTTCTTGTAGAAGTCTCGTTGAGAGAGTTGTCTCACGATGTACTTTGAAGGGTAGGACATGTGCAACGATCCGCGTTGGATCACACAGGATCAACGGTTGGTGCGCACGATCCGCGTGACAACTGTGACAACCAATCAGGGCGTAGTATCCAGAGTGAGCACATGTTTGGGCTTCTACGAGAGATAGAGAGGGGGGGCAAAACTGAGTAGTATGAAAAAACCAAGGGCAAAACTGAGTAGTATAAAAATGGAAAGTGAGTGTCTTATACAATGAAATACAATGAAATTCTGCATCACCACACCTCCCTTGGATGTGTGTGTGTGTGTGTCAGTGAGCATCATTCAAGTTTTGGAAAAGTACACATGCAATGATGCCACCACAACATGTGTCCAACCATGTCCAGGAACCCTGGTAGCATGCTGGGATTCAACTATAGCACACATTCTACCACCAGCTTGAAAGATGCTTCATCACCACACCTCATTGGATGTGTGTGTGAGTGTATGAGTGTGCATCATTGTGGTTTTAGGACAAGAACACATGTTGTGATGCCACCACAGCATGTGGTGTCTAACCATATCTAGGAACCCAAGAAGCATGTCGGGATTCAACTGCTGCATGCATTCTACCCCCACATTGAAAGATGCTGCATCACCATACCCCATTGGATGTGTCATTGTATTAGTGTGCATCATTGTGGTTTTAGGAAAATAACACATGTAGTGATGCCACCATAGCATGTGTGTTCTTTTCATAAACCACATGGATCCACTAGAGTTCATTTCATGTGTGTTCTTTTCATAAACCACATGGATCCACTAGAGTTCATTGCATGTGTGTTCTTTTCATAAACCACATGGATCCACTAGAGTCATTGCATGTGTGTTCTTTTCAAAAACCACATGGATCCACTAGAGTTCATTGCATTTGTGTTCTTTTCGTAAACCACAACTAGATTCATTGCATGTGTGTTCTTTTCATTGGATGTCTAAGTGTATTAGTGTGCATCATTCGGCTTTAAGGAAAAGAACTCATGCAGTGATGCCACCACATCATGTGTATTCTTTTCATAAACCACATGGATCCACTAGAGTTCATTGCATGTGTGTTCTTTTCATAAACCTCATGGATCCACTAGAGTTCATTGCATTCGTGTTCTTTTCATAAACCATATCTAGAGTCACTGCATGTGTGTTCTTTCCATAAACCACAACTAGAGTCGTTGCATGTGTTTTCTTTTCATAAACCACATGGATTCACTAGTGTCATTGCATGTGTGTTCATTTCATTAGATGTGTGAGTGTATTAGTGTGCATCATTGGGTTTGAGGAAAAGAACACATGTAGTGATGCCACCATAGCATGTGTGTTCTTTAAATAAACCACATGGGTCCACTAGCGTTCATTGTATGTGTGTTGTTTTTTCATAAACCACATGGATCCACTAGAGTCATTGCATGTGTGTTACTTTCTTAAACCACGTGGATCCACTAGAGTTCATTGCATTTGTGTTCTTTTCATAAATCACAACTAGTCATTGCATGTGTGTTCTTTTCATAAACCACATGGATCCACCAGTATCATTGCATGTGTGTTCTTTTCAGAAACCACAACTAGAGTCATTGCATGTATCTTCTTTTCATAAACCACATGTATCCACCAGTGTCATTGAATGTTTTTTCTTATTCTAAACCACATATGGATCCACTAGAATCATTGCATGTGTGTTCTTCTCCTAAACCACCTCTAGAGTCATTGCATGTGTGTTCTTTAATAAACCACATGGATCAACTAGAGTTCATTTTATGTGTGTTCATTTCATAAACCACATAGACCCACTAGAGTTCATGCCACGTGTGTTCGTTTCATAAACCACATGGATCCACTAGAGCTCATTGCATGTGTGTTCTTTTCATAAACCAGATGAATCCACTAGAGTCATTGCATGTGTGTTCTTGTCATAAACCACATGGATCCACCAGTGTCATTGAATGTGTGTTCTTTTCATAAACCACATGGATCCACCTGTTTCATTGCATGTGTGTTCTTTTCATAAACCACATCTAGAGTCATTACATATGTGTTCTTTTCATAAACCACATGGATCCACCCGTGTCATTGCATGCGTGTTCTTTTCATAAACCACAACTAGAGTCATTGCATGTGTGTTCTTTTGATAAACCACATGGATCCACTAGAGTCATTGCATGTGTGTTACTTTCATAAACCACATGGATCCACTAGAGTTCATTGCATTTGTGTTCTTTGCATAAACCACAACTAGTCATTGCATGTGTGTTCTTTTCATAAACCACATGTATCCACCAGTGTCATTGCATGTGTGTTCTTTTTAGAAACCACAACTAGAGTCATTCATGTGTGTTCTTCTCCTAAACCACCTCTAGAGTCATTGCATGTGTGTTCTTTAATAAACCACATGGATCCACTAGAGTTCATTTTATGTGTGTTCATTTCATAAACCACATGGATCCACTAGATTTCATTGCATGTGTGTTTGTTTCATAAACCACATGGATCCACTAGAGTTCATTGCATGTGTGTTCTTTTCATTAACCAGATGAATCCGCTAGAGTCATTGCATGTGTCTTCTTGTCATAAACCACATGGATCCACTAGTGTCATTGAATGTGTGTTCTTTTCATAAACCACATGGATCCACCAGTGTCATTGCATGTGTGTTCTTTTCATAAACCACATATAGAGTCATTACATGTGTGTTCTTTTCATAAACCACATGGATCCACCTACGTCATTGCATGCGTGTTCTTTTTATAAACCACAACTACAGTCATTGCATGTGTGTTCTTTTCATAAACCACATAGATCCACTAGTGTTATTGCATGTGTGTTCGTTCCATAAACCACATGGATCCACTATAGTTCATTGCATGTGTGTTCTTTTCATAAACCACACGGATCCACTAGAGTTCATTGCATGTGTGTTGTTTTCGTAAACCACATGGATCCACTAGAGTCATTGCATTTGTATTCATTTCATAAACCACATGGATCCACTAGAGTTCATTACATTTGTGTTTTTTTCATAAACCACAACTAGATTCATTGCATGTGTGTTCTTTTCATTGGATGTGTGAGTGTATTAGTGTGCATCATTGGGGTTTTAGGAAAAGAACTCATGCAATGATGCCACCACATTATGTGTATTCTTTTCATAAACCACATGGATCCACTAGAGTTCATTGCATGTGTGTTCTTTTCATAAACCACATGGATCCACTAGAGTTCATTGCATTCGTTTTCTTTTCATAAACCACATCTAGATTCACTACATGTGTGTTCTTTTCATAAACCACAACTAGACTCATTACATGTGTTTTCTTTACATAAACCATATGGATTCACTAGTGTCATTGCATGTGTGTTCTTTTCATTAGATGAGTGAGTGTATTAGTGTGCATCATTGGTGTTTTAGGAAAAGAACACATGTAGTGATTCCACCATAGCATGTGTGTTCTTTTCATAAACCAGATGGGTCCACTAGCGTTCATTGCATGTGTGTTCTTTTCATAAACCACATGGATCTACTAGAGTCATTGCATGTGTGTTACTTTCATAAACCACATGGATCCACTAGAGTTCATTGCATTTGTGTTCTTTTCATAAACCACAACTAGTCATTGCATGTGTGTTCTTTTCATAAACCACATGGATCCACCAGTGTCATTGCATGTGTGTTCTTTTCAGAAACCACAACTAGAGTCATTCATGTGTGTTCTTTTCATAAACCACATGGATCCACCAGTGTCATTGAATGTTTTTTATTTTTCTAAACCACATATAGATCCACTAGAATCATTGCATGTGTGTTCTTCTCCTAAACCACCTCTAGAGTCATTGCATGTGTGTTCTTTAATAAACCACATGGATCCACTAGAGTTCATTTTATGTGTGTTCACATGGATCCACTAGAGTTCATTGCATGTGTGTTCGTTTCATAAACAACATGGATCTACTAGAGTTCATTGCATGTGTGTTCTTTTCAAAACCAGATGAATCCAGTAGAGTCATTGCATGTGTGTTCTTGTCATAAACCACATGGATCCATTAGATGTCATTGCATGTGTGTTTTTTTCATAAACCACATGGATCCACTAGTGTCATTGCATGTGTGTTCTTCTCATAAACCACATCTAGAGTCATTACATGTGTGTTCTTTTCATTAACCCCATGGATCCACCTGTGTCATTGCATGCGTGTTCTTTTCATAAACCACAACTAGAGTCATTGCATGTGTGTTCTTTTCATAAACCACATAGATCCACTAGTGTTATTGCATGTGTGTTCATTCGATAAACCACATGGATCCACTATAGTTCATTGCATGTGTGTTCTTTTCATAAACCACACAGATCCACTAGAGTTCATTGCATGTGTGTTCTTTTCGTAAACCACATGGATCCACTAGAGTCATTGCATGTGTGTTCATTTCATAAACCACATGGATCCACTAGAGTTCATTACATTTGTGTTCTTTTCATAAACCACAATTAGAGTCATTGCATGTGTGTTCTTTTCATTGGATGTGTGAGTGTATTAGTGTGCATCATTGGGGTTTTAGGAAAAGAACACATGTAGTGATGCCACCACATCATGTGTGTTATTTTCATAAACCACATGGCTCCACTAGAGTTCATTGCATGTGTGTTCTTTTCATAAACCACATGGATCCACTAGACTCATAGCATATGTGTTCTTCTCATAAAGCACATGTATCCACTAGAGTTCATTCCATTTGTGTTCTTTTCACAAACCACAACTAGAGTCATTGCATATGTGTTCTTTTCATAAACCACATGGATCCACCAGAGTCACACTACAAGAAAAGTTGGCTTTTACAACAGACGATTTTCGTGGTGGAAGGCCCTTTTTCGTGGCTAAAAAGTCTTCTACAATGGACACCCTTTGTGGTAAAAGCCTCGTCACAAAAGAATCTAACATGTTTTTTCCTGACCGTGGCGGATCACACCCTTCATCCACGAAAACTTGTTCAGTCGTAGATCTGTTTGCCACCCGCGTTGACTGCTGACGTCATGCAAAAATGCCACGTGGCACCCGCCGTTAACGGCCGGTTACCACCATTAACAGTCACAGAAACCATGGCAGGAGCCTGGCCCAGACAAGTCCTGCTAATTGTTAAGTGGGCCGACCCACGAGGAGATCCCAATAAGATTATGGCCCTTTACTCTCACGACTTGTACTGTTTGATGTGGCCCATTAATGAATCCATCCATGGCCCGTATGATTTCAGGCCCGCTACAGATTCAGCCTAAAGAAGGCCCACTTTGGTAGAATAATATGCGACCCATTAGGGGCCTACGCCAGAAGGTCACACACTGTTAAGGCCTGCAGGCAGCACATTACTGTTCCTACGGCCCGTGGGGTCCGCTCCTGTTCTACCCATTTACTGTTATGGCCTTTTACATTTCTAGGTTGCTAGTGTTAGGATCATTTACTGTTCTGGCCTTTTACTGTTCTGGCCTTCTACTATTCCGGCCATTCACTGTTTAGGCATTTTGATCTTATGGCCTTTTACTCTTATGGCCTTTTACTGTTCAGGCCATTTACTATTTGGGCCTTTTACTCTTCAAACCGTTTTACTGTGCAGGCCCTCTACTGCGCGGGCTTTTTACTGTTTAGGCCTTTTACTATTTCAGCTCTTTACTGTTCAGGTATATCAATATTCGGGCCCATTACAGTTCGGGCCCTTTACTGTTCTCGCCAGTTGTTATTCAGCCCTATACATTTTCAGGGCCTTGGCCACTTATGAGGCCCACCAATATACTGACCTGCCACTTACGGCCTTTTAGTGTTTATTTAGCCCATCTGCTGGCCAGCATATTTGGGTATTCTATAACTTTGGCGAAATTCTGGTTTTAAACAGTCCGTTAATATTTCAGCCTGCTAATGGTCATGCTAGAATCACCCTATTACATGTACAGATATTTTTCAAAATTTATTACACACCAGACTTTCAACAAAAACAAGATGAAGCATTACAGAGACATCGCGAGACATGTGTTGGAACAAGGTTTCTACTACAGAGCTTACATCCCCATACAAGTAACAACTGGCATACCATGAGAGCTGCAGAAGAGATTATCAAGTAGACGGTTCGTCAAATCTTGTCGATCTTTCAGTTGTTTTATCTGTTCACGTGTAATAATGATTATTCCATCTATTTTCTATGTTTCTTGTTCAATTAAATCAATTGTTTGGAGTGCAGCTGTAACACCTCTTTCTGCTTGAAAAACTGAAACCATGGGCCCATGCAAGCAATAATCACTGTCACTGCTGCTTTATGAAATGACCTCAGTACTTAACGTAGATTCCTCCCTTCTGCCCCCATAGCTTCATTTGTGGCCTGAAACAAAGAAAACAAGTCAGCACAGTGTACCAGCTAATTGGCGGCCATCTTATATGTAAAATAATTCAAATTCATCATTGGCCAGGAACAATTAATGATGTGCCTCGTACATCTCTTTCCGGAATAACAGGAACTATCAATGTCCTAGACCAAGGCGTACATGTGCCAGTATCATAGCCACTCTAGAAGAAACACTACAAGTTATTTGCATGCTGAAACTAAGACATATTAAGTTAGAGCAGCAAAGCAGGCAAAAAAACACCATGTTTGTTGTCAAAGAATTTCAAAATTTCCATTGTCCTAATATAACAAATCAAGCCATCAACATGTGTGTCTCATGCAGACTAACTGAACTAGTGTGGTAATGAATGTAGGGAATCAAGCAACTCGACTCTTTCCCTCATAACTAATCATATCACTGCATAACAGAAATATAGAAATATAACAAAAAGAGGTGCATGAGATTCCTTCAGGTGCTTAGAACTAGTTGGGACAACAAAGCATTAACCAAAAATATAAGAATAGCGTTTAAAAATGGTCTATAGTATGAACTAGCCAAAAAAAGTGACCTACAACCACAAGTGGCATTGCTTTAATCATCAGGCAACTATGATAGTACCTTGGAAAAACAAGCAATAGACCAAGTGTCTTAAATAGACTACCAGAATCATTTCAAACAAACAAGATATCAATCATTCCTTTTCAGTAGCCAGATCATTCAAATATTTTGATCGTCGGGCTAGTAAATAAAAAAAGAGGTCATTTGCTGCCAAAACAATAGTTGGATGCATCCAAAAAGTAGCACAAACTGTCTTTGTAATGCCTACAACTATTGTATTTCCAACTACTGATAGTATCATTGTACATATAACCAGGCAAGAAAATCTAGTAGACAAACAAGCAAATGATACATTGTGCACCTTGCAAGGTCAATGAAGTATTTAAACAATGTATGTCTAGCAACCATGTCAAAATATAGCATTGATGCAATCACAAGTCAACTAAAAATTCATAGGAACCATAACCAATTGAACCATATGGTGGATAATATTAAACTCGCAAGATCATATGATGATGTATAGATGAAAATCACTTGTTTATTATTAATCAAACATTGTATTTCTCATAGAACTTGCCATCCCTAGTTTGGGACTGATGGGGATGAAACCCGTAGCTTCGCCTTAACAGGGCGGTGCTTTGACTGTTTAAGTTAATGAAATCATTACATTGCTTTAATGACGAGTAAACTAAAGAATAAAATTGGCAATAGACTCTATATGTGCATCATGTAGAGTAGCTATTGAGGTAATGAATCAAGCAATCAAACAAGAGGTGCACGATAGACTTCCAGATCATATTAACATGGTCATAGTACATATATTTAGTAACTGGGGATCATATTAGATGATAATAGCTATGACAATCTCACTATGAGTAGTCTAGATAGAACTCCCTCCGTTTCAATATATCAGATGTCATGGGTTTTGTGAAACGAATGTATCTAGACACCCTTTAGTGTTGGTAGAGTAACTTGGACTAGTATTGTATGCATTTTTACTAGTCCAAGTTACTCCCCACCAAGACCAAGTAATTTATACCAGTCTCATACATATAACACTAGACTGTGTTACTACCTCCAGAGTGCATATAAGCTCAATCATGGTGGCGATCTCTAATATTATAATAGAATATAGATTATCATAAAAGTGGATATACTTCAATCACCACCACCTAGTCATGGTCTAGTTAACGTATATATATATAGATAGATAGAAGATCATCAGTCAAATATAGCAAAAATAGATCTCCACCATGATTGAGTGAGCAAATTGAATTACAAATCAAGGGATTTACGTTCAGTCTTTGTGCAGTACCATTAAATGTCATCTTGTCTAATCATTGGCCAACTCATGTGGTGCCGACACTAGACAATGTGACTACCTCTAGAGTGCATTCAAACTCTTAATTATAGCAGAAAAATACAATAATAGACTATAAATTAGCATGAAAGTGGATATACTTAAATTACCACCACATAATAGATAGATAGATGAACAAAAGTCAAATATAGAAAGAGTAGATCATCACCAAAATCAAGTGAGCACATTGAATTATAAATCGAGGGATTTACATCTGGTTTGTGTCCAGTCTTGGTTAAGGTCAACTTTGTTCTAATAATTAGCCGAATCATGTGGTACCTCGTACAAACAAGCATCTAACACTGTGCACATCTTAGTAAAAACAAGAGACTTACTATTTTCTTTTGTGCAGTCCCGTTGGAGGACATCCTATTGTCAGTTCGTTCTTTGAAGACATCCACCACATCGAGTACTTGGATAGACGATACATCTACTTTATTATTGCTCCTATGCATATATGTTCAGGCCACTCATTCACATTAAACAGGTTTGCATTCAACAATACAAAGCAACGGGTACATACAAGATTGTAGGGGCGATTCACTCTACAATTCTCTATGTTCCCCGTGAGAGGAAATAATATCAGATAGTGGCTATTGCTGTTTACAAAGAACTAGATAGACATTATAGTATAATCACTTGTGAACACGTAGAGCAGGGAATGGCGGAATATAAACAAACATTTAAATGACATAAAGATTGCCATGGCGACAAAATAGAATGCATTTACAGTCACTCCTTAGCACGAACAAGAGAGAAATTAAAGTGATTTAACTTGTGAAATAGAATTGCACACAAATATGAGAAGTACCATAAAAAGTGTCACCTTCTACAGAGTAGGAAGTTACTGTACTAACATTTGGACGAACAAGATAGACATTACAATGGTATATCTCGTGAACTTATAAAGCAGGGAATGCTAACCCATCTGTGAAGTGACTTAAAATGCCATGAACTACATAATAGAAGGTAGATACTCCTGCTACATAAATTATAATTGAGAAACTTGAATTTATAGAGCAGGGCATGCTGATAGCCATGTTAAGTGCCTTAAAACATGCCATGTAATAGTCCATCCAATCCAAAGTAAATAAGGCATATAAATTTTTCGCAAGTCAATCGATGCAAAATTGGACCAAGTTTGTAGAACATACCAGGAACATCCACCGTACCAAACCAACGCCATTCGATACATCGGGGCATATATTTTCATCGACACAAATGCCGCAAATTAACCCTTAATATATTTTTCTATGAGCTTGGTAAAAGTCATCATTGTTTGACTTTAAAGTTGTATAGGCCTTCTTTTACGGAATGGATGTACTCCCTCCATTTCAAAAAGTATAAGTCATCATCTAGACCACTTTTAGTGTGTAGGTTCATGTACGTTTGGAGTAAACCTACTCACCAAATGGTGTCAAGATACACTCCTATCACAAAGCTAAAACATCTTATATTTTGAAACGGAGGGAGTAGTACACAATAGGAAATAGCTACTGTCGGAGCTTAATTGAAACAAACAATATGGCATAACTTGCAGAGGGAATGCAAAACCAACAAGTTCAATGACATAAAATTTGCGATGAATTACATAAGAGAAGGCAGTTACTGTGTTTGCTTAGCACAACCAGATTGAAATTAAAATAGCATAAATTCTGAACTTGTAGAGCATGGAATGTTAACCTACATGTTCAATGGCTTAAAATTACCAATGAACTCCAAAATTACATGCAGTCAGTATTGTAGCAACAGGCAAAGCAAGTGCACATTATGATGACATAACTTGTGAACTTGTTGAATAGGTAGGCAACCTCAGATGTTCAGTGAATTAACAATTGCCATGAACTGCATAATACCAATGAACTCTAATGATGTCTTTTTTTCTACTACCAAAATTGTTTATGTATATTAAGAGTAATTGTTGGTGAAAGAAAAACACGCATCACAAGGACACCTTATACCTCGAAACAGAAGGAGTAGTTTAACGCCTGGATTTAACATAGACTACACCGAATTTATCAAGGGAGAGTGGGATATCAATTAAGCCAGTATTGAGGCAGGAATTTACCACCAATACAGAAATGCAGTTCACTGTCGCAGGCTCATACCTGCTATATTGAAACAAACGAACAAGCAAATCTGGTTTACCTAGGCCACGACTTCATTTACGCATACACGACATCTTTGCGGGTGACGTCAAGGACGTCGAGGGTGCCTGGTAGTGGTGATTCGGGCTAAAGCAGATAGATCTCGGTGGCGTTTGTGAAGCAGATATGTGGAGGTTGTTGATAGGTCTAGCTTGCTTGACAAGATGGCCGGTGAAGGAGATCCGGTGTAGTGCATGGCGTCATCGGTGAAGCAGATTTATTATGACCAATTATGGATTCGAGGCGCTGCACAAGAGCCTCAATGAAGAAAATCCAGGGTAGTGGATTGTTGAGTCCGTGAAGCAGATCTAATGCAGCGCACACCAGTGTAGGTGAAGCAGGTTAGTTGATGTGGACTAGGGAGTCGGCAAAACTAACACGGTTGTATGGAAGAGGGTGTCAGGCAAACTAGGGTTCGGTAAGGGAGAATATCATTTAGCGGCCCAAAAGTTGGGGTGGCTAGGCAACGCATTACCCAAGTTGATTTTTATCACCGCGATTCAAAAAGTTGGGGCGCCAATTGCTGAGAGGGGTCTTTCGAGTGAATGATGGCCAAACCAAATATTTTCAAATCGCGCCCGTTAAGTCAGGATATTCCGTTACACTAGTTCCTGCTGTGCCCCTTCTTCGCCGGTCACTCTTCTTAGCCACCCTGCACGTGTCGTAGGGGCAAATCCATTACTGTACTCTCCTAACTCTCGACACTGAATCTTGCGGCGGCGGTGGTCCCTTTTCTTCCCTTCCCCGACCCTAAATATGTCGGCGGCGGAGGACCTTTGTTCTCCCTCCCCCGACACTGAATCCTGCAGCGGCGACCCAGCATGTCTTGCAGGGCGAAGGTTGTAGCTACGTCGCCGACTGAAAAGGGTCTGTCGTGGCCCAAGTCTGGGGCTCAACGCGTAGCTGCGGCGAGGTCTTCAGCCCCGATTAGCGAGGTGGCCAGCAAGGATTCTGCTCCCAAGGTACCTATGAGCAACGGGTTGAAGAGAAAAGCAAGGCCGACATCAGATTGTTCGGCTCCGGTGGGCGGATGCAGCACTCAGATCTCGAAGAAAAAAACCCGGGAGAAGAGCGAGAGGTGAATTTTTCTTATCTGTGCCTTATCTTGCAAGTAGATTAGTTACGGCATAATAGAATCAAATGAACTGAAATGTTCCCCTTTTTAATCAAATTAGGCACAACTTTGATACAAGGGACCTATATGACTTCACAGTTCATGTTCGGCAGTACACTTCAAAGCTTCATTTTGGTTGCGAGAGGGTTGTGTTCAGGCAAGATGTGCATCTGCTTGTGAATTGCAAAGAGGTTGTGTCTGTTTCGCAGCTGGTAGATATGCTTGCCGCTAGAATTCCCTGGGGTTCTAGAGAGAGGACAAAATTTGTGTGGCGCAACATGAATGATACCTATCAGCAAATTGAGCACTACCATGAGCTTCAGATGGTTTGGGAGTGTTGTGAAGCTGATCATAAGGTGAAAGTTGAAGCGATGATTGATGATATGTATGCAGATGCTGGAGATCTTGCTGTAGGAGTTTCTGCTCCTAGAGAATACGGACCAATAGATGTTGATCTAGATATGTTTAGTATACGCATAGAGGTGGATTCATACATGGCAAAACTTGATGAGGGAGTTAATAAGCCAGTTTTGTCATGTACCGTGGAGATCACTGTCGATTCCAAAACCATAACTCTTGATGAAATGAGAGAGATGATCGGTAAGAAAATCAGTATAGGCCCTAAGTAGATGGCAAAAATTCGGTGGTGGCATCATAAGAAGCAGCAATTCATAGATGTTTTGGATACTGAAGATCTTATGCAGATTATGTGGCAAAAGAAGCGAACCAGGAAGGTGTTCTTCCTTGGTACCATTTCTGATGTTGTTGAATATGTTATAGTGGATGTAGATGCCCCTGTAGTGGCTGAACAGAATGAGGTGGTCGACGTTGATGAGATATGATGAGAGCTGCTACCCTGGGCTTGTCATATGGACCGCGGGGTTCCCCTGCCTGTATTTGTAATATTGACTGATGTTACATTTAGAGCATGCTTCTGTGATTATGTTTGTTGAGAGATTGCGATATAATGTTGTGCGGGCTGTTGAGATTTTTGGACATGTCACTCACTGAAACCATCGTTGTTGTAATAAGACATAAGTACATTGAAGTTTACATGATTATGTTTGTTAAGATGACATACCGCACTTGTTTCAGTTATTATGTTTGTTGGGACATTGTAATGTAATGTTTTGTGAAACCATGACTGGACTAGTGATGCATAAATACATTGTAGTTGACATGATTATGTTTCTTGAGATGATGTCCTATACTTATTTCTGTTATTTTGTTTGTTGAGAGACTATAATATAATGTTTTGCGAAACCATGACAGGACAAGTGATGTGTAAGTACCTTGTAGTTAACATGATTTTGTATCTTGAGTTGATGTAATATACTTGTTTCTGTGATTACGTTTGTTGAGAGATTGTAATGTGATGTTTTGTGAAACCATATTGTGGTTATGTTTGTTGGGATATTACAATGTAATGTTTTGTGAAACCATGACTGAAGAAGTGATGCATAAGTACCTTGTAGTTGACATGATTTTGTTCCTTTGGATGATGTAATATACTGGTATGTTTTCGTTAGGCAATGAAATTGGGATGGAGGGTGACGAGAGTTTAACTCATCAATGCCCATTGTTATGGACTTGGGTTTTGGAGAAGGAGGGAGCGCTGGAGACATCTATCGGCTAGCAAACAAGCACACAGGGGACAAAGGATTTACCCAGGTTCAGGCCTCGTAGAATTATCGAAGGAGTCGAAAGTTACAATGGTGCGCAGATGCAATCTGGCGAGGCTTGTGAAAACTAGGGTTGTGTGTGTCCTCCTCGCCGCCCCCTCCTAGCCTTTATATAGATAGGCTAGGCCTCGGGTAGCAGGTCGAGTCGGTTACAAGTTAGGGTTTTTCCCCTTCAAACTTTCTATCTTTAACTTCTTCTTGTTCTTCAAGCAATCGAGAGTCCGTAGGCCATTCGAATCTCTTGTTTGGGCCTTGGCAACACCGTGGGCATGTACGTATTCGGACCGTATATACCAAGCTCGAGTACCTGTAGGGTATACCCATGTCAGTAGCCCCCGAGTGCCTAGGAATCGCAGATTTGACTGGGGACTTTTTGAAGCTTCGAGTGCCTGAACGAGTACATTTGGATTGCTTTTATTTGTGTCATAGGGATTGTTGATATACGGGCCTGATACAACCGAAGTATCGGTATCAGTTAACCACCTTAGGGTGAAACAACGTAATCTACTCAAACTCGAGTCCCCGGACTCGAATCCGGAAAAGTGCTGGTGTAATTCGACTCAGGCCGCGAAGGTCTTACAGGAGTCAAATTCCAGTTATATGGATGTGAGCACTCGATGCGTTCGTCAAGGCATGTTCATTGTACCTGTAGGCACGGATACATTTCTGGTAGTGCACAGCTAAATCCGTTGCCAGGCCTTATTCAGGTCTTACCTTCATGCTGTAAGCGTGGCATCCGAATTTTATCATCGCGGAGACGATTCGGGTGGCCCAGGAGACGCAGTCTCTTTATAGGGAAAATTATGAGGCGGTGTCGCCATAAGCTTCGAGTACGGATGTTATCGACACACAGCTTTCTGTATAAATAATCATAGGGTGCGCGACCAGCGCTCCCTATGGGAGTAGCCCCCGAGTGCCTGGTTGTGTCGAAGACTTAGGCAGGGACTAAATAGCCTTTGCGACTGTTGTTGTCTTTTGCTTGCTTGTTTCAGTCGAATTTGTTTCCGACGCTTCCTATGGGAGTAACCCATGTCCATAGTCGAAACGTATTTCGAGTGGTTGGGTTTACTTTTGATTGTCCATGTTCCTGCAAAAAGAAAAGAAAATCGTAGGGTGCGCGGCCAGCGCTCCCTATGGGAGTAGCCCCCGAGTGCTTGGTGGAGTCGAAGACTCCATCAAGGACTAAAGTAGTCGAATTTTTCCACTGTATAGCTTTGATGACGTCAGTGCGGACGCTTGTATGACATCAGTTGCCCGCGTGAGCGAGTTTGACGGGACGTGACGAGCGGTGGGTCCCACTTCCTGACTTTGATTTGACTGGGCGTGCGTAATCTTTACTTTAACTACGCCTCCTCGATTTCCATGCGTAATGGGAGTAGTGGAGGGACGGTTCGTGCTTCCCCTTCTCCACGTATCCAATGTGATGTGTGCCACGCGTCCAATAGGGTTTTTCTGAGCCGCTGGATTGCATCTTCCAGGGGTTAAGTAGCGGCGCTGCGTCGGTAATTTTCCCATCTACGCTCTTTCTTCCTTGCTGCCATCGCCATTGCTGTTGCTCTCTACTTCCTTGCGCTCTTTCTTGCTGCGTCACTAGACCAACTCTGCATCTTCCCCAGCTACTTCCTCCATTCACACCGCCGTCGCGCAATGGGGAGGAGGAAGGGAGGAACTGTTGTTGATTCCGCGGCCATCGTTTCCGCGACAAAGAAGAAGGGTGGCTCCGCTGATGCGGGCACCAGCACCGCCGCCGGCGGGAAGAAGAAGGTCGCGGGCACCCGCGTGACAAATGGTGCGTGGCGCCCTTCCATCATCAAGGCGTCGGATCTTCGTCTTCTTCGCCAAGACGAAGTTATCTCCACAGCAGTCGCCGATATGTGCGTCCCCAGCGGTGAGACCATTCCTGCTCCTCCCGCTGGTTTTCGAGTGATGTTTCCTGCATTCGTCATTCGTGGTCTTTCCTTGCCTCTCCACCCCTTTCTTAGGGGTCTTCTTTGTTTCTACGGGCTCCAACTCCATCAGCTGTCCCCAAATTCGATCCTCCACATCACCTGCTTCATCACTCTTTGCGAGTGCTGGCTCGGAATCGAGCCACACTTTGGTCTTTTCAAGTGCATTTTTAAATTGAAGCGTCAGTCCGCATCTGGCTCTTTAGTTTACGATGTAGGTGGTTGTGGAATCCACGTCGACCCATCCACCACCTACTTCGACATCAAGCTCACCAAGTCCGTCCAGGGATGGAGGGACAGATGGTTCTATGTCCGTGATCAGAAGTCCAAAGATGAGCACTTTGGACTCGCGCCCTTCGATCCCGCGACTCCCTACAAGAAGATGCGTTCCTGGAAGAACATAGTTATGCCTTGCGAGCTAGCGGAGACATACGTGATGTATCAACGCGTCTGCGACCTCGAGAGTCACATAGGCGCCGAAGAGGGAGGCTGCGCCCTTATCCGAACCTGGCTGCGCCGTCGCGTCCAACCCCTTCCAGCTAGAGTTCATCCCATGTTTCAATGGGCTGGCGCCGATGATGCCACTCGCGTGTCTGCCGATGGCATGTCCACGAGTGAGGTGGATAAGAGGGTTCGACTAGTCAGGAAGTACACCAGCAAGGATGTGCTTCCGAATGAGCCAGTTGTTCCTCCTTTTGATGCTTCGAATCCTCCTCCTGAGGTACAGTTGTGCTACGCAGTAGCTTATTTTTTCGATTGCTTTTCTGTTGCTTACTTGATTGTTGCTGATTTTTCTTGTCTGTATGCAGGATTGGGCGGTGTCTCCTTGTATGCCTCCTCTCCCTGAGGGGGTTATTCCTCGAGAAGCTTTGGAAGACGACGAGTCTGAGTCGACTGTCCCTTCTGATGTGGAGGAGGAAGCCCTCGAGTCCGAGAGTCCGGACACTCGCAAGCGTTCGCGCAGCGAGGATTCTGACGTGTCGTCTGCTTCGACTCCAGAAGGTACGGTCGTTGGTGCGGAGTCGCCAATTCCTGTCGTCCCTGTGAGGGTTGTGGCACCGTCTTCTCGCAAGAAGAGGCGATTGCCTAAGGAGTCCTCGTCGAAGTCGGCGGAGGCCACGTTTGATCTTGACAAGTTTGACTGGTAAGTTTCGAGTTCATTTGCTCTTCTCTGTTTTCTTCTTGTTGACTTGTGCTGGGAGTTTGCTTTTTCTCAAGGTGAGTTTTGTCTTGTAGTCAAGAGGCGTCATCGTCTTCTGGCTACGTCGAATTTTTTAAGGAATCTGGAGTCGTGACCTCAAAGGCCAAGAAAGAGGTCGAGCGCTCTCCTTCTCCTCTAGTGGCGGCCCACTCCGGGCACAACTCTTCTAGCTCTCCTCACGCAGGGGAGCATCGAATGGTTGCCCGAATGACGGCACATCAAACATCCTCGGAGTCGTTGGAGGACCATCTAAGTGTAGTTGTTTCCTTCTTTGTAGTGTTGAAGTCGATGTTATATATTTCCTCTGATGGTTCTTTGTTTGTGCGACAACTCCTTGTAAAGGAAGCAGCGCACTTGGCAGAGCAAGTGATGGCGATGGGCCACCAGCATGCAATGTTGGAGACGCGTCACTGCGTGGTTGAAAGTGAGTGTTCTACACTTACTCTTCTTCGTCTTCTCTTTTTGGTGTAGTCGACTGATAGTCAACTTTTGTTTGTCGTGTAGCTGAGCATAATGTTCTGTTGCGTGACGCTGCCACCTTGGAGAAGACACTAGCCATGGCTGTGAAGGGTCGTGACGAGGCAATCGTAACGCGTGACGAGGCGCAGAAACGTGAGGAGGATCTACGTGCCTCCTTTGCTGCCAGGGAAAAGTTGTTTGAAGAACAACTGTTCTCAGTCGCCAAGGCTCTCTCAGGTACTTTTGCTTGTGAATATTGTTGTCCTTCTCTGCATCGAATGTTTTTGCCGGTGACATTGAAGTTTTGATCCATGTGTGGGTTCATGTATAGATGCTGGCGATTTGAGCTTTGACCCGCAGGCCCTTCGTCGTGATGACGCTCTGGCAGGTGCGGTGGCTGCAGTCGAGGACCGTAGCGCCGCGGTCCAAGATACACTTTCCAAGGCCAAGCTCGCCCTCAGTCGCCTCCGGGAGGAGTTGATGCCAAAGGCGGAGCTGGTCGATAATATGGACGAGCTGGCAGAGTCACTCGTCGGGGATGTGCCTTCCACCTACAAGAACTCCCTCCGCGCGGCTGGCGCGACCATGTCACTCTCCATGGTGTAGGCCCACGGAGTCGAGATCGATCCCTCCACGGTGTCGAAGGCGATGCCTGTTGGCGCAGATGGTCAGCAGGTAGTCTTCGCTCCTTTTGCGACTGCCTGTGGCAAATATGGGCATCACTTGATAAATACTGTCGCGAAGTACTCGGAGGAGCTCCAACGTGCTAAGAAGGCAGCAAAGGCTTCGGCCTCAGGGGCCGGCGGAAAGTCGGCGGCATCTGACACTGCCACGGATTTGATGAAGCCCCCGAAGCCGTCGAAGTCGAAGAAGCCAGCTGCTCCGTAGTTAGCTTTTTGTAATAGTTGATTAATTGTCCTTTTGTTTAAGAACATGCTTGCTGGCGAGTGTGTCTGTTGATACTTATGCTGGTCTTGAATGCATCTGACCCTTTTGTCTTTGTGTTGATTTGATCATCTTATTTGCTTCTATCTTGACTTGTGGTAGGGCACATCAAGTGATCCCGTGGTGGGAACCCAGGACTTGCCATCTCGTGATGATACAGTGGCACCACCGCGCTCCAGGGTAGAGGAGCTATCCTTGCTTTCGCAACTTCGTGATCGCGTGAAGCAGCTGGAGCGTGAGTTGCCTGTGATCCGCGGTAGCGCAGATGTGTGCAAGTCGAAGGCGGAAAAAGCCGCCACCCGCAAGCAGTATCTGCTTGGTGAGGTGGCGCAGCTGGGCGACCAATTTAAGTGTTAGTTTGCCTATTCTCATCTTTTCCTTTGTAGTCTGTCGCAGCGGTACGATGTACTCATGCTATTGATGCTGCTTCGTGTAGTTGTTAGCGCGCGCCATCCACAGGAGGAGAAGGATAGAATTGAAATTCGCCTTCATGATCTCACCCAGGAGCAACTTCAAGAGAGTGGATACTTTTGGGTAGATCAAGATTGTGCGACTGTGTTGGCGACCCTGCAGGATCACGCGTCGCGAGTGCTGCTCTTTCTGAAGAAGTCGCAGTCGTGCTTCAAGAACATTTATCGGGCGATGTTTCCGCTGGACGACACTCCATCAAGCCTGTTGGCTCTTCTTGCCAAATTTCAAGATCTGTCCGCGGTTCGCGAGTGCATGAGGCAGCAGTTGGTGGCTGGTGCTAAGGCTGCCCTCTCAATGGTGCGATTGCACAGGCCTGACGTGGATATTCCCGCCATTGCCTCTGGGCCGCCAGTGCCACCAGCAGGATCTGCCTAGAATATGGTACCGCACTATCAGGCAGTGGACCGTCCAGTAGAGGAGATCGTCGACTTTTTTGAGGAACAGACCAACGTTCATCTGTTGCAAGAGTAGCCAAATTTGTATCATGCACATACGTGTACTTGTGTTATAAAGTTCGTATAGATGTTGTAGATAATTAATTGTCGAATGTGTATAAAGAGCTTTGTGAGCGTGAGGTGTGTTGCACTATGCGAGTCCTTTTCGTTAGCCTGGCCATCTTTTATCTCGGTCCCTTGTCAACCTATCAGGTGCGTTGCAGCTGAGTTGAGGTCGTGTTTTAAGGGTTTCGATTGATGTACCAGCTAGTCAGGATATCGCGTTTTGGTTCGAAGAATAGATGTGTATAGGGTGGCCCAGCCCCCGAGTATATAAATTGAAAAAGTAAAGGAGAACACAGAGTTTTGGGGCACTTAGCTTTTACTTATTTGAAGAACAGTGCGCGGTACAATGTGTGGCTAAGTAGCCTTGGCTGAGTAGCCTTATTTGCACTCTAAAAGTAAAAACGAACTATGGGTAGAAGCGTCGCAGCTGTGCGACGTTCCAGGGGTTGGAGTATGCAACTCCTATCTCTAAATCTTTAAGGCGATAGGCGCCACCTGGGATTACTTCTGTAATCACGTACGGTCCTTGCCAGGGGGAATCGAGCTTGAGATGCCCCTGCTGCTTCAGCCGCAAGACCAGGTCACCTTCGATGAAGGATCTGGGGAAAGCCTCCTACTGTGGTAGTTGCGCAGGTTCTGCTAGTAGATCGTGGAACTTTCTGTGGTGATTTCTCTTGCTTCGTCAAGGAGGTCGACAGAGTCTTCGAGTGCGAGGGATGATTCATGTTTGCTGTAGGCCTCCACGCGTGGCGCTTTGTACCGGACTTCGGCGGGTAGCACTGCCTCTGCTCTGTGCACCATAAAGAATGGCGTGTAGCCCGTGGCGCTATTTGGAGTTGTACGTAGGCTCCAGAGTACGGATTGTAGTTCATCCGGCCAGCAGCCCACGGCTTGTTCGAGTGGTCGGAGGAGTCGCTTCTTGATGCCGCTGCAGACGAGCCCGTTTGCCTTTTCCATCTAACCGTTGGTCTGTGGATGCACTACTGAGGCGTAGCGGATGTTGATCCCTAGGTTCTCGCAGAATTCTTGGAACTCCTTAGATGTGAAGTTCGTCCAGTTGTCGGTGATGATGCTATGTGGCACCCCGAAGCGGTAGACGATAGACTCAAAGAATTTGACTGTGCTGTGCGCGGATTGGTTGGTTACTGGCATGGCCTCAATCCACTTGGTGAATTTGTCGACTGCGACCAAGAGGTAGACGTAGCCTCCTCGCGAGGACCTTGGAAGCTTGGCAACCATGTCGATCCCCCATTGCGCGAAGGGCCAGGCCAATGGGATTGGCCGTAGCTCTGCGCCCAGTGCGTGCGGCTTGTCCGCAAATCGCTGGCAAGCGTTGCATTTTTGGACGATGTCCTTGGCGTCGCGCATGGCCATAGGCCAGTAGAATCCAGCTCGTAGAGCTTTGGCAATGAGGGCGCGACTGCCAGCGTGGTGCCCGCAGGTCCCTTCATGGATGTCGACGAGAACTGCTCTTCCATCAGCCATAGAGACGCATCGTTGTAGCACTCCTGTGATGCTGCGTTTATACAGTTCGCCGTTGATAACGGCGAATGCCTTGGAGTGCCGCGCGATGTGCCGTGCATCTGTCGGATCGTCCAGTAGCCTCTTGCTAAGGAGGTACGTGATGTACGGCTGCGTCCATGATTGCTCAATCAGCATGACGCTCATTAGTCCTTCGAGTCCGGTGTCCAGCTCCAAGTCATCGAGTGCCATGTGCTCATTGGGTGGTGTAGCCCCCGAGTCCGTTGCTGCGCTTGTTTTCTTCTCTGTGGACTTTGGCTTGATGGAGCGTTCATATATGCGCTCGAGAAATACCCCAGGTGGTATGGGGGCGCAGGTAGAGCCTATGTTGGCGAGTGCGTCCGCCTCTTCGTTGCTTTCGCGACCTACATGTCGCAGCTCGCAACCATCAAAGTCTCCATCGAGTGTATCATAGAGGTCGCGGTACGCGATCATGTTGTCGTTCAGTGCGTCACACTCATGCATTGTTTGTTTGACGACCAACTTGGAGTCGCCATATATGATGAGCCTCTTAGCGCCGCAGGCTTTTTCCATCCTCATCTCGTGCAACAGGGCCTCGTATTCAGCCTCGTTGTTTGAGGCTGTGAACTGCATTCGTAAGATATATTTCAGCTTGTCCCCTTGAGGTGACGTCAGTATGACACCTACGCCTGCTCCGTCTTTCCGCTTAGACCCATCGAAGTGCACTGTCCAGAGGTAGGACATATCTAGCTTGTTCGGGAGTTGGTTCTCCATCCAGTGCACGAGGAAGTCAGGGAGGACTTGCGACTTGATTGCGTCGCGCTTTTCGTATGTGATGTCTCGTGGAGACAGTTCTATTCCCCAAAGCGCGACTCGCCCCGTGGCGTCGGGGTTATTGAGGATATGTCCCAACGGGGCGTCGCTGACTACCACGATTGGGTGTTCCTGGAAGTAGTGGCGCAGTCGCCGGGCGGTCATAAACACACCGTACGCCAGCTTCTGGTAGTGCGGGTACCGCTGTTTTGTTGGCGTGAGGACCTCGCTGAGGTAGTATACCGGGCGTTGTACGCCATGGACCTTGTTTTCCTCAGCCCGCTCGACGACGAGCACTGTGCTGACCACCTGGTTGGTGGCGGAGATGTACAGCAATAGTGGTTCCCTTTCTCCTGGAGTCACCAGCACTAGCGAAGTGGATAGCAGGCGCTTGAGATCTTCGAATGCTTCTTCCGCTTCATTGGTCCACTCGAATTTTTCAGCTTTGCGGTGCAGCTAGTAGAAGGGCAGTGCCTTTTCACCCATCCGACTGATAAATCGACTGAGGGCCGCGATTTGTCCGGCCAGTTGCTGGACGCCTCTTATGTTCTTCGGCTTCTCCATGGCCAGTATGGCTTTTATCTTCTTCGGGTTCACCTCGATTCCCCTCGCGGAGATGAGATACCCAAGTAGCTGCCCAGATGGTACGCCGAAGGCGCATTTGTCCAGATTGAGCTTGATCCGGTAGCGGTCGAGGTTGGCGAAGGTTTCGCGCAAATTGTCGATTAGAGAGGCTTCCTCCTTGGTCTTGATTACTATGTCGTCGACATAGACTTGGATGTTGCGACCCAGTTGTTCCTTGAGGCAAGCCTGCATGCACGCTGGTAGATGGCTCCCGTGTTTTTTAGCCCGAAGGGCATTGTGTTGTAGCAGAACACACCAATGGGCGTTGTAAACGCTGTTTTCTCTTGATCTTCCTCCTTCATTCGAATTTGATTATAGCCTGAGTAGGCGTCGAGGAAGCAGAGACACTCGCATCCCGCGGCGGAGTCGATGATCTGGTCGATTCGTGGCAACGGGAAGTGATCCTTTGGGCAGTGCTTGTTTAGAGAAGTGAAGTCCACGCACATCCGCAGGATATCCGTGTCCTTTTTTGGTACCAACACCATGTTGGCGAGCCAAGTGCTTTCCTTGATCTCGCGTATGAACTTGGCCTCAAGGAGTCTGTTGATCTCCATTCCGACTGCCTGCGCTCGTGGCTCAGACAGTCGCCTGATTGTTTGCTTGACTGGCCTTGTGTCGGGGTTGACGTTGAGTGCGTGCTCGGCGAATTCCCTGGGAACTCCTGGCATGTCCGCAGGACACTAGGCAAAGATTTCCCAGTGCTCACGGAGAAATTCGACGCGCGCGAGTTCCTATGCGGGACTCCAGTTGTTGGCGATGAGGGCCGTCTTGGCTGGATCCGATGGATGGACCTGCATCTTCTTTGTGTGCACAGATGAGTCGAAGGAGAGGTCAGGTGAGCTTGGCCTACTCAAGGGAGGCAGACTGTTGTCTGTCGTCTCTTTCAGTCTTGCGAGTTCCTCCTGCATGCCGAAGGACTGGGAGATTCTGTTGAATTCCCTGTCGCAACTATGAGATCGTTCAAAGCTCCCGTTGATCGTGATGACGCCGTTGGGACCTGGCATTTTCATCTGCAGGTAGGCGTAGTGGGGCACTGCCCTGAACCTAGTGAACGTGACATGCCCGAGGATGCAGTGGTATTGTGAGGGCCAGTCGACGACCTCAAAGTCAATGCGCTCGCGCCGGAAGTTCTTCGGCGTGCCGAAGATGATGTCGAGGTTGATTTTTCCCAGGGGGTATACGCCTTTCCCTAGGACGATGCCATGGAACGTTGTGTCTGATGCCTCCAGGCAGGTTAGAGGGATCCTCATCGCTCGTAAGGTACTCGCGAATATGAGGTTGATTCCGCTTCCGCCGTCCATGAAGACGCGACTCATGTCGAATCCTCCAATTTGCGCCTCGAGTACAAGGGGGGCAATGACCTGGGCAAGGTATCTGAGGCGGGTGGTCGCGTTTGTCGAAGGTGATGCATGACTCACTGCCACCGTGGTACTCAGTGGTGGATGGTGGCGAGTGCGTGGCCAAGTTGACTTGGCAAGTGATGGCCTTCTGCACCCTGTTGGAGGGGCGCCCTTTTTGGATCATCATGGTACCCATGGCCCGTGGGTACGGTTCTCCTCCGTGGTGCTACTCCGGTGCGGCTCCGTTCGGGGGTGGCCCAGGTGGTGGTGGTGGTGCGCCGTGTGCCACGGCGCCTAGAGCGGCTCCGTAGCCTCTTTCGACTGCATTGCGGTTAATCCAAACCAATACCCCGTGTAGCTTGAGGAACTCGTGGTAGTCTTTGAGGTGGTGGCTAGACTTTCTCCTGCCGTCATGCTTGTTGATGTAGAAGTGTACCGTGCATGGCCCGGACAGTTTATCCTCGATGGAGGTTGCCGGTGCCTCATTGTGAGTGCGGCGTTGCCATACTTGCGTGGTTTTCCCAGAGTCGCGGTATCTGCCGCTACGGTATCCGCTGTTGCGGTTATCGTCGCGTCTATCGGTGTAGCCGGCTGCTACCATGTTGACGTCGTCGCGGTCATCGCAGATGCGCATGCGACGCTTGCCTCGGCGGTCACGTCTGCGTTCGAGTTCCGCCTCCTCGTCAGAGTGAGTGCGATTCTTCACCGAATCTTCTCCATCGGCCCACCGATTCGCGATCTCCATCAGGTGGTCGATTGTCTGGGGCTTTGAGCGGCCCAGCTCCTCCCTGAGCTCTAGGCGGCGCCGCCACCATTGAATGCATGAATCGTGCGGTCTTCCGAGATGTTTTCCGTGGAGTTCTTGATGATGGACCACCTTTGGATGTATGAGCACAGCGATTCGCTAGATCTTTGCTGGCAGCATCTCGGTTCTTCGATTGATGCGGGCCGTTTGTACGTGCCCTTAAAGATGCGCACGAAGTTGTAAACCAGCTCATCCCAACTGCGAATGGATCCGCGTGGGAGGTTGTTGAGCCATGCTCGGGCGGCGCCCTGCAGCTGTAGCTGCAAGCATTGCATGGCAGTACTTCGACTGCCTCCGTGGAGCCTGATGGAGGAGATGTGATCCTCCAGCCAGATCTTGGGGTCCTGCAGACCGTCGAATTTCGGGTTCTCCGATAGGAGTTTAAACCCTTTAGGCATCCTCTTCTGCCTAATGGATCTGCTGAAGCATCTGGCGCTGCAGAGCTCCCCATCTTCCTCTTCCATGTCAGTCGACCGAGCACGTCGTGCCCTTGACTTGTTGATCTTGCGCTGCGTGAGGTCGTCGCGCGCATCGTAGTCACGATCATGTCGCCGTGAGAGGCGGCGCCGAGACAGGTCGTGACTGTCGTCGCTGGATGAGGGCGAGGAGTGGCGCTTTGCTAGCGCTTTGCCCTTTTTTGGGTATGGTGTTGGCTCCTTGTCGAGGGCAGCCTCAATTAATCCCAAGCCCGCGATCGTACATCGGTGCATGGCAGTTCGGGGATCTCCAGCCGGCGGCTGGTTATTGAGGAGGTACATGGTGGCTGCTATCACCGTAGCCTGCGGCGTTCTGGGAACCACGTTGCCTCTCGCGACTGTCACAGAGCCGAAGTCGAGGACCTTCGCGGCCTTTATGCCCTCTTGTTCGGTGAGGTGAGCCATCCGCGACTGCCTCTTCTTGGTGAGGTATTCATTGCCCTTTGAGGAGGATCCTCCGTAGGAGGAGAGCCCGGCGTGACGAAGGGTCGATTCGTCCGCTGCCTTTTTATGCGCCTCAAGTTGCGCGATTGTTTGCACCTGGCGCTTGAATTCTTCCTTCAAGAGCCAGTGGTAGCCCATCAGCAGTTCTTGCGGGGACCCAAAGGGTAGAGGTGTGCCCCGTAGGGCCTCGCGGCAGCGAGCCCACTCTTGCTCGTTGAGCTTGATTACGACGCGTTCGCCGGTTTGCTCATTGATTATGCTAGGAGGTTTGACTGATTCTCCATTGTTGACGGGAGCGCGATTGCCGCCATTACCACCATTGCCACCGTTGCCGGCGTTGGGTGGATCGGTGCCGTTGCCAGGGTTGCCACCGTTGTCGCGATTGGCAGAGGTGTCGCCTGTGTTGATGACGGCGCACATGAAGTGATTGGGGAAGCTGTTGCTTCCACAACTCTCAGATCCGGAACCGTAGGTTCCATCTTCGGTGGCCAGATCGCTTAGATCGGAATCGCGACTGCTGTCGCTGACCGTATTCTCGACTGCCACCGGGGCGTTGAGCTCGCTGAGGGTGCCGATCGATGGAGGGAACCATGACGTCGGGGAAATCACCGGTGCTGTCGGCTGATCAGGCATGCGAAGCGTGCCCATCTGACCAACTTGGAAGCGGAAGCTCCCAATCGCCAGGCTGATTCTGTCGCCCACGGACTCGAATGCCGGGCGGGTGGCCGGCGTGTGGACGGTGAAGTCGAAGGCGCCAAAGAGCTGGCGAATCTCCGTTGTTGCAGAGTTGTAGATCGCAGTTGATGGGGCCGAAGAAGCTGCAACATCAGCACTCCCACTTCCCACAGACGGCGCCAATTGACGAGGGTTTAACTCATCAATGCCCATTGTTATGGACTTGGGTTTTGGAGAAGGAGGGAGCGCTGGAGACATCTATCGGCTAGCAAACAAGCACACAGGGGACAAAGGATTTACCCAGGTTCAGGCCTCGTAGAGGTCCCTACTCTTGCTTGTCTGCTCGTGGAATTATCGAAGGAATCGAAAGTTACAATGGTGCGCAGATGCAATCTGGCGAGGGTTGTGAAAACTAGGGTTGTGTGTGTCCTCCTCGCCGCCCCCTCCTAGCCTTTATATAGATAGGCTAGGTCTCGGGTAGCAGGTCGAGTCGGTTACAAGTTAGGGTTTTTCCCCTTCAAACTTTCTATCTTTAACTTCTTCTTGTTCTTCAAGCAATCGAGAGTCCGTAGGCCACTCGAATCCATTGTTTGGGCCTTGGCAACACCGTGGGCCTATACGTATTTGGACCGTATATACCAAGCTCGAGTACCTGTAGGGTATACCCATGTCAGAGGGAGTGCAGGTTTAATATTTGAAATGAGAATGTGTGAAGAGAATCCATATCAGGCAGGAGACAGTAATCCAGGAAAAGGGCATGGTATCCATTAAACTATTGTAACATGCCAATTTAGTCATCATTGCAGCGGTAGAAGGGCTGCTCTCTCTCTCTCTCTCTCTCTCTCTCTCTCTCTCTCTCTCTCTTGCCGACGCTATCGCTGTCGCCGTCGCATTCGCCATGCTGTCCTTGAACGGCGAGGACGACCAGTCGAGCAGCGACAGCCTTCTCTCCGACATCGAGTATTCCTTCCATGATGTGAGTTCCTTTGTTTTCTCAGGCTAGGGTTAGGCAATGGTAAATCTCTCGATCTGAGCTCCATATGTGCATGCAATCGTGTTCGATTTCAGCTTTGCGTTTACCTATAGGTACCAGGGACGATCTACCACTCCGAATGGGAGGGCCTAGATCTCGATGGAGAAGTGCCTAGATCTGCTAAAACTAAGGAGATATGTTGCATTCGAAGGCAGTAACACTGGGAGAAGGTTTTTGGGCTATACAAATAAGGTTCGTTTACATTATGTGCAACCGTGAAATGAAGTAAAATGTATCGTGCATGTTCATAACACTATAGTGTGTGTGTTTTTAGGTTGGCCCGGTGTGTAAAGAAGTAGAGTGGGTGGATCTTGAGTGGGAAGATGCACTTAAGAAATGTTTGGCACAGTTATGGGAGATGTATGATTTGGAAAGGTCGGGGAGATTTATAGATGTAAGTGATGCAGCTGAAAAAAATTACAAGCTGTCGGTACGAAATAAGGAGCTAGAACAAGAAATCGAGAATTTGCAATCAAAGCTAACTGACGGAATCTATGGAAGCTTGGTTGTTGGAACTGCAAAGAAGCTTCAGGATAGTCACACGTTACTGATTCATAATGCAGAAAAGGAGAGGGATCGGCTCAGGGAAGACAAGAAGAAGCTAGAGTACTGCATTGCGGATCTGTTGAAGGAACTGAAGAAGGCGCGCGAGGGTGAACAAGGACAGACTATAGAGGATAAAGGAAATTCCAGATGAATAATTTATGTTGTACAAATGCCTGAAACTAGTTAATTGTAAGACTTGCAGTTGCGCTTTCCGAACTAAGCCAAACTCAATCCTCGAGCAAACTAATTTCAGACGAACACACATATCGTGCATAGAGTTAAGTTCACTCTTACAAAATCACCACTGCAGAGGATACACGAGGAAGTTCAGTACTAAATAGACATATGTTTTGTTCAAGCGAGCCTGGCCCGGAGCTGCCTGTTTTCCTCCCTAAGATTGGCTAGCTCCTTCAGTACTATGTCGTGCTTCAGCTATAGGTTCCAGCGCTCCGTCACGGATTGGAGAATTTTGTCCGTAGCCATACGATTTTCCTTCAAGATCCCTTTCATGATATCCGTCTGCTTCCTAGCCGAGGCGCGACCTTCACTGTGTAGCGTCGCCTAGTCGGCGCTTAACTCCTTCAGTTTCTGGCACTTGTCAGAAAGGACCGCGAATTCAGCGCGTAGTTGGTCAAAGGCCAGTTTCTGGGAATTCCGCTTCTCCCTTTGGATTGCTATCTTGTCATTTAGCCAGTTCACCTCTTTCCCTGCAACAAAAATACATAGTATGGTTTGTTCAGTTCACCAGGACAAGCTGGTTAGTTTCCATAATTAACTGAATCGACTAGTGGCACTGTCATAATTTCAAGGAAGAAGCAATCTAGGACTAATCAACATTTTATGAGTCGACTAGTGGCACTGTCATAATTTCAATTTTGAAGACAAATAAGATTTTTCAGGAGTTTAGTGTGTTGTGGATTTTTCCCAATATCACCAAATAGTAGTGGGAGAGTGGCAAACTCATAATGCAGAAACCCATGTCTAGATACATATGGAAAGATAACATGGTGTCCATTCATGAACATGAACACCAACACATGTCCAGATAGATAAGGAGTTTCCCTAGGATTCTTATTGCACCCTATAATGGGAAGCAAACATGGGCATTGCTCCCTGAACCCTAAACATTACAAAAGGAGAGGAGGACAAACTGGTATTTGTGTCCCCGCTAACGGGAATCAGACTTGGGCATTGCTCCGATACGCCTCCATACATGCCCTTAGCTCCTCGTTCTCTTTCCGAACACCCTCGAGTACGGTGATCCCTCTGCTCGTGTACGCCTTCATCTCCTTGACTACATCCAGGCAACGATTCCTGTCATGGTAGGCTCGGATGGTAGCCTTGGTTTCCTCGACGTGTCCTCTGAGTACCTTGCTGACTTCGTCCTGCAGGAGAATGCACCTTTCCACAAGATTCTTCTTCTCCTCTTTGAGCTCGTTGATTATCTTGATGGCCTGTTCTTTCCTGATCAAGTTACGGTCGAGCACTTTCTGCAGCGTAACGACTTCACGTGCAAAATCTAGCGAGATCTCCTTCTGCACAGATAATTGCTTGTGTAGGCTCTCATTAGCTTGGGTGAGGGAGCGTGCAAGCTCATGTTGGTTGGCAATCTTGGAACTGATCGCGACCACCTTCTCACGGTACTCGGCCTTCGATCACTACATCGTTCATGTTAATTGAAATAGGAATTCTACAATTACACTCCTGGTCCCAGGTGAATACTAATACAGATCAAAAGAAATACCCGTTGAATCTATTGGCCGCAGTTTTAAAAAATGGACCTAGAGATCTATTCATGACCACGATAAACTAATCCTAATCACAAAAAATCCATAGTGAATCTATGAACAGAGGTATTAAGGAAAGACCAAGAGATTCAGTCATATTCATGAAAACAAATACAACTCGCAAAAGAAGAAGAAAAACCAATGCGGGGCGGACAGCATCTAAGAAATCCACATCATAACTCGGAGAAATAACAGCGTGGAGATTTGCTACCTCGCTAAGACATGGAACGGGACCGAATGGGTCCTTCAACGCCTCCGTCGTGGTGGACTCGGGCTCCACGGCCGACCTGTAATACGTAGAAGAGGAAGAGCTAGAAGAAGAAGAAAAACAAGAAGAAGCTGATTAAGATCATGATGGAGAGGGAGATGGAGAAGAAGAAAAATAAGGAGACTGTACCGGGAGGAGCCCTCGCCTTCTAGAACATTCGGCGCCATTGTCGGGGGAGATTGGGCCTCGATGAGAGGGTGGACTTGAGCGGCTGGTAGAGCAAGAAGTGCCTCGCGGCGATTTCTCTCCCTTTTCTCCGCGAGGATCGTCGACCAGCCTCTCCCCCTCCTCAATGGAGCCATGGCTTGCAGGGTGAGTGTGGCGGAGGCAGGAGGAAGGAGATAGTGATTATTAGTGTGGGAGAAGAGTAAGAGTACATGCCGTGGTCCAGTAGTACTATTACTATTATACAAGACCACCGTGTACGGTCTACCTTCTCAAAGAAGCCAGGGAGGCAGGGGTAGGGAATCGATGGGACTTGTCTTTATTGCGATGGACACTTCAATCGTCTTCGGCGTCACCCAAAATCCAGTATATAATAAGGGGAGTGCGAGCCGGGTTGTCGTCACGGGAATCGGCGCGCACATTCCGCGTGCGTGTGTCACGTGTTGATGGGGCAATGATGCGCGCAACTGCTGCACGATCACGTTGGCACGTCCAACTCCATCGAACTCCACATGACAGGCACGCACGGGATATTTACGAGTCTAGAATACGTTGTGCCACTTTAGTTGTGATCAAATTATGTTCAGTACGCGAGATATTACTTTTTTTTGATAATCGACAAATGCATGCGTGGACACGACGCATGAAACAACTGCTCGTCCTTGATCAGATCGGCACCCCACTCTGTGTACCCGCCATCGACCATTTGGAACAACTACCTCGAGCACGATTCCCCCTCGCCGTGGCAATGGAAGGTCCAAGCCGTCCACTGACCGTCCTGCATCCCCGGCTCTTCGCTGCATCGTCCGCGCTAGCGATTCGCTTGCTGAGTCAGCACGTCGTGTCCGATCACGCCAGGATCCATCGACATCAGCACTCGAGGACACCGCGATGTCGAAGCTCGTACCGGCCACGCAGGAGGAGCGTGGGGTACCTGCAGCATCGGACGAGCGTAGAGTAGGAGCTAGGACGGGGGCACGTGTTTGCACCGGTGAGTACGGACAAGAAGAGGAACGAGAAGAAAACCAGGAAGAAGAGAGGAGATAGCTATTTGGACGAGTCCGACTCAGCCAACAAGGAGGCGTTCATCGATCAGTTGGAGGCAGAAGCGGAGGAGAGTGACGTGGACCCGTAGGACTACGAGGAGGAGGAGGAGGAGCACTCCGACGAGGAGATAACATGCTTATTCGAGGAAGGGGGCGGTGTCAAGTCATCAGAGGAGGGCACCAACGGCGGCGATGGCGGGGACCATGGCATTGACAAAGACGAGGACAAATCGGAAGACAAAGACGATGGCTTCTTCGAAATATGATCATTTTATTTTAGTTAGATAGAAGGATTTTCACTTGTTTATGGGGGTTTAGTATGGGTGGCACGGATAGAGAGGTGGCACGGATTGACCATGCATAAAAAAGTGGAGAAGGGAGGGGTTATACTGCCCGTTGGATCACATGGGATCAATGGTTGGTGGAGACGATCCGCGTGACATCTGTGTCAGCCAATCAGGGCATAGCACCCAGAGTGAGCACATGTTTGGGATCTCCACACGTTTGGGCTTTTGTGAGAATTTTGATAGAGAGAGAGGGAAAATATCTTTTCACAATCCTCCTATGGATCCACCAGTACCATTCAAATGTCACTGCATTTGTGCTCTTTTCACAATCCACCCATGGATCCACCAGTGTCATTGCATGTGTGTTCTTTTTACTAACAACAACCAAAGTCATTCCATGTGGGTTCTTCTCACATACCACATCTGGATCCACCAGTGTCATTGCATGTATGTTCTTTTCACAATCCACCCATGGATCCACTGGTGTCATTGCATGTGTGTTCTTTTTAGTAACAACAACCAGAGTCATTGAAATGTGTGTTCTTCTCACGTACCACATGTGGATCCACCAGTGTCATTGCATGTGTGTTCATTTCACAATCCACCAACGGATCCACCAGTGCCATTGCATGTGTGTTCTTTTTAGTAACAACAACTAGAGTCATTTTGCATGTGTGTTCTTTTCACATACCACATATGGATCCAACAGTGTCATTGCATGTGTGTTCTTTTCACTAACAACAACCAGAGTCATTGCATGTGTGCTCTTTTCACAATCCACATATGGATGCACCAGTGTCATTGCATGTATGTTCTTTTCACAATCCACACATGGATCCACCAGTGTCATTGTATGTGTGTTCTTTTCACTAACCACAACTGGAGTCATTGCATGTGTGTTCTTTTTAGTAATATCTAGAGTCATTTTGCATGTGTGTTCTTTTCACATACCACCTATGGATCCACCTGTGTCATTGCATAACAACAACCAGAGTCATTGCATGTGTGTTCTTTTCACATACCACATATGGATCCACCAGTGTCATTGAAATGTGTGTTCTCTACAGAGACCACACATGGATCCATCCGTGTCATTGCATGTGTGTTCTTTTTAGTAACGACAACAAGAGTCATTGAAATGTGTGTTCTTCTCACATACCACCTATGGATCCACCAGTGTCATTGCATGTGTGTTCTTTTCACTAACAACAACCAGAGTCATTGCATGTGTGTTCTTTTCACATACCACCTATGGATCCACCAGTGTCATTGCATGTGTGTTCTTTTCACAATCCACCAATGGATCCACCAGTGTCATTGCATGTGTGTTCTTTTTAGTAACAACAACCAGAGTCATTTTGCATGTGTGTTCTTTTCACATACCACATATGGATCCACCAGTGTCATTGCATGTGTGTTCTTTTCACTAACAACAACTAGAGTTATTGCATGTGTGCTCTTTTCACAATCCACACATGGATGCACCAGTGTTATTGCATGTATGTTCTTTTCACAATCCACACATGGATCCACCGGTGCCATTGCATGTGTGTTCTTTTCACTAACCACAACTGGAGTCATTGCATGTGTGTTCTTTTTAGTAACAACAACTAGAGTCATTTTGCATATGTGTTCTTTTCACATACACCTATGGATCCACCAGTGCCATTGCATGTGTGTTCTTTTCACTAACAACAACTAGAGTCATTGCATGTGTGTTCTTTTCACATACCACATATGGATCCATCAGTGTTATTGAAATGTGTGTTCTCTACAGAGACCACACATGGATCCACCAGTGTCATTGAATGTGTGTTCTTTTTAGTAACAACAACAAGAGTCATTGAAATGTGTGTTCTTCTCATATACCACCTATGGATCCGGCAGTGTCATTGCATGTGTGTTCTTTTCACTAACAACAACCAGAGTCATTGCATGTGTGTTCTTTTCACATACCACATATGGATCTACCAGAGTCATTGAAATGTGTGCTCTCTTCAGAGACCACAGATGGATCCACCAGTGTCATTGCATATGTGTTCTTTTCACTAACAACAACCAGAGTTATTGCATGTGTGTTCTTTTCACATACAACATATGGATCCACCAGTGTCATTGCATGTGTGCTCTTTTCACAATCCACCCATGGATCCACCAGTGCCATTGCATGTGTGTTCTTTTTAGTAACAATAATTAGAGTCATTGAAATGTGTGTTCTTTTCACATACCACCTATGGATCCACCTGTGTCATTGCATGTGTGTTCTTTTCACTAACAACAATCATAGTCATTGTGTAGCATCCCAAATGTCTAACATTGTAATGCTACATGGTTTCAATCAATATAATACTACCCCTACATAATAATTATTGCATCATCATTATATCATGCTCATGTCACCATGCCACATTGCATTTCAACATCATATAAAACCTCTTTAATTTGGTTCTTCTCCTCATATTGCATCTTCCTTATTAATTGTATTTTCCTTCTTGATATATTGTATTTGCTTCTTCATATAATGCTTCATGCCCAAATTGAGTGGGGCATCATCTCTTCAATTCTCTCTATCTTTAACTTGCCAATCTATCTAGTCTTATGAGCATGTTCAAACCTACCACATATGACACATGGGTTCTCTTTTTGCTTGCCTTAAATCACGCCCATATTCTTATGTGTGGATTCCTCTATCTAATTTCACCATTTCAAAATCTAGTGCCTTAGCACTCTCTTTCTACCATCTACATGCATGCGACTTTTCCTCCCATTTTTTTAATCCAAGTAATATCTTTGTCGGCTCTTGTAGAAACATAAAAGGTTTGCTTAAAAGTAGGCAAAAAGTCTGCCTAAACTTTTAGCCTAAAACTAGCCCTATCTACTCTACTTTGAGCTATGTTAATAGTCTAATATTTTTTTTAATTCCCCAATTACTCGTCTCAAAATCTGCCAAAAATCTCTTATCTCTGGTCCTAGATAATTTCTCTCCCATCAACTTCTTTTTCTTGCCGCAGAAGATCCCTTTCTCTGTTGTAATCAGCTGAGCTTAAATCGCTGGCTTGTTTCATCAAAACCTTGTCTCCACACCACCACCTCGTTCCAAAAACTCAACACCACCACCTCATCTCCATCAGCACAATAGCAGCGGGCAGCCTCAGCATCAGTTTTCTTCAGTTATAATGCAGTAGACAATGCAGCAGTCCATGTTCAGTTAGCAAGAGGAGCGATTCAGGTTCAGATAAGACAACAGCTCCGCAGCTAACGACTGCGGCTGCACACATTTTTTTCTGTGACCGGAGCTTTGCTCCGACCGAGCGCAGCGCAGCGCCGAGCCGTGTTTTTTCTCTGACACGAGTCGCATCCGACCGCAGCTATCCCAGCCGCCCTCCTTCTTAAGCACCGTAGTGAGCCCATGCAGGAACCCTAGCCTTCTCTCATTCCCCTCTGTTTTCCCCTCCACCGCTGCCATGACCGACGGAGTTCGCTGCTTCCTGCCGTTGTTCTAGTCGCCGCCTGGAGCAGTGGGTCACAGGAGGAGCACCATTGTCGTCTTCTGCGTCGAATGCGCGCAGTAGGAGGAGTTGCACTGGCCAAGAACTTCATACCCATCGACCATGTTGTCCGTGTCGAGCATCTCGTCTACCGCCGCAGTTCACCGCCACGGCCACCGTCGCTCCCGTCGTCCTACGACCAAACCAAGATCGCTTACGCCGCAGGGTGAGTTCCTCTTCTGTTTCCCATCCTTCCCCATCTCGATCGCTTGCTGTAACTGAAGCCTCGCTCCCGACCAGTTTCCTTCTTGCTCTATCGACCCCAGCTCCATTGAATCACGCCTATCATCTCGGCACACCCAGCTTCCATATGCTTCAAACCTCGTTCCAAATCCGAGCCCGGAGCCACTCGCAATCCTCCTCTGAAGTTAGCTCTTTTTCTCTGTAAATTGTCGGTTGTATACAATTTCGATAGACTGCGTGCGTGGCGCTTGTTTCGGCTAAGTTCAGAGCTAGCACGTGTTTATCTCGTTGCATCTTTGTCGGTGATAATCATGCGTAGCTCAACGTGGTGTTGCCCTATTCGATCTGCCGGTGAGGGAGCGCAAGATCAAGTCCCAGCGCGCCATTAATCATGTCTGCTTTTCCCCTCTTTTTATACACTTCACGCACGCGCGGGCTATCAGTCGCGCGCCAGTATCCGACCAACCAGCTAGCAGTTTTGTTTTGATTTAGCTACCTGCCTTCCTGCTTGCATAGTAGCATGATTTGGCTAGCTAGCGATGCACCTGAAGTTTTGATTCAGTGTCCACTCGTTGGCTAGCAGTTAACAGCTGACGTCTCTGACAATTATATTGTTTCACCCATTTTCGTTACAAGTTAGTCTATCATATTCTCTGTCTGAAACATGAGGCCTCTACACC
The DNA here is from genome assembly GCA_910589775.1 of Avena eriantha. Classification (NCBI taxonomy): domain Eukaryota; kingdom Viridiplantae; phylum Streptophyta; class Magnoliopsida; order Poales; family Poaceae; genus Avena; species Avena eriantha. Next base: position 227,976,553 of record OU342741.1, read on the forward strand.
GGAGTCCCAAGATCCAATCCTCTCAACTGCCGAGATTAAAATTTCTTTCCGTCTAGTTTTTTTTCCCCGTTCCACTCCGGTGCACAAGATGCTGAACAGACTGCATTACAGTATAATGTGTCCTTGGCCTGCCTATTGAGAAGAAATCTAATCTATTTGAAAAATAAAATATGTTCTGAACTTAGAAAATAGTGTACAAAGTAATTTGACATCCGTTCTTCTCTAAAATATTATGTCTATCTAGGATATTTAGATCTTGCCATATGGCGTTGAATATTTCTATTTCTTTTAGATGGTGTGACTCTGATGTCTGTTGTAAGTCGCAGGCATACATACGCATTTGTGTATGTCGTGGTCGCGTTACCTGTCGTTTACGCCACTCGCTCTTGTCTCTATGTTCTTGAAAGTGGATAAGGTGGTAGGCCGGTACCGTGCCCTACTCCGCTTTGACAGGTCTGCGCATGGGTGGCCTTGGGCCTCCGCGGTAGAGTCACTTATCCACTTTTGGTTCGTCCAGGCTTGAACTTAGAGCGTAATGTCCGAGGTATTACAATTGGTATCAGAGCCATTCCGCCCTTCAGGGTCTCAGCCAAAATGGTCGTTGTCAGTCTAGCAAATATTTTGGTAGTTATTTATACTAGGGAAAAACTCAACGTAAGAGTAGGACTGCTTCCATTTTCTTCTTACCCACCCACCCACCCATTTCTGGTAAGGAAGTGTAACATTTTCAATCCTCTTCTAAAATTTAAACTAGGATTCACGTGTTCTGGGTTCCATAGTACCATAGGTTGTGTGAGTGTGTGTGTGTGCGCGTAATTCTTCGTCTATCTGTTGCATCCAACCTTATTGTCGCTATCTACTTTTGGTTATCAACTGTTGGTACATTCTATACCGACAGGCTTTTTGTAAACCCACGCGATCTGTCTTACTATTTGTTATCCGACGCTCTCTTGTTAGGGGTGTTTGTTTCCGTAGTTGCTAATCTTTTCGGTTCACCTTAAGAAGGAAGAGAGTTGGGATATGTGTTTTACTTAATCATGTGCAGAGTAATGCTTTCAATGCGGGATGGAGTCACGAGCCCGGAGCAACTCGCAATCCTCCTCTGAAGTTAGCTCTTTTTCTCTGTAAATTGTCGGTTGTATACAATTTCGACAGACTGCGCGCGTGGCGTTTGTTTCGGCTAAGTTCAGAGCTAGCACGTGTTCATCTCGTTGCATCTTTGTCGGTGATAATCATGTGTAGCTCAACGTGGTGTTGCCCTCTTCGATCTACCGGTGAGGGAGCACAGATCAAGTCCCAGCGCGCCAGTAATCATGTCTACTTTTCCCCTCTTTTTATACAATTCACACGCGCGCGGGCTATCAGTCGCGCGCCTGTATCCGACCAACTAGCTAGCTGTTTTGTTTTGATTCAGCTACCTGCCTTACTGCTTGCATAGTAGCTTGATTCGGCTAGCTAGCGATGCACCTGAAGTTTTGATTCAGTGTCCACTCGTTGGCTAGCAGTTAACAGGTGACGTCTCTGACAATTATATTGTTTCACTCATTTTCGTTACAAGTTAGTCTATCATATTCTCTGTCTGAAACATGAGGCCTCTACACCGGAGTCCCAAGATCCAATCCTCTCAACTGTCGGGATTAAAATTTCTTTCCGTCTAGTTTTTTTTTCCCATTCCACTCCGGTGCACAAGATGCTGAACAGTCCGCATTAGAGTACAATGTGTCCTTGGCCTGCCTATTGAGAAGAAATCCAATCTATTTGAAAAATAAAATATGTTCTGAACTTAGAAAATAGTGTACAAAGTAATTTGACATGTGTTCTTCTTTGCGAACAATTAAAAAAAATTGCCAATAAAGGAATGTTTTCCTAACTAAGTAAATATTATTTAAAATTCTTAACTCTGGTTCACAAATACATATGTTCCTACCTTTTTATATGTAAACCAAAAACTAATGTTTAATATATATTTTCTTATCTGAAAAAATATAAGGATTATTAATATGCAGTCGAAAACTATTTTTTTCACCATACAAATTTCGAAATACTTATAATGCTTTAATAATGCTTTTTCTTAATAAATCTATAACTTTAATTCCGTAACTTCAAATTCGACAAATAATATATCTAAATCGATCAGCGCGACGAGCCTGTTCGAACTATGCATTCCATGATATGAATTGAAGCATGCATCATGTATAACTATCAAAACCGGAATGGTTTATGCCACTAAAATATTCCTAATAAATACTAAAACTGCTATTTTATTGCCCGACACCTCACCCTTGCCATGCTACATTATTGCCATGTAAATTGTGCATCATTCATCATGGCATGCTTGTTTTCTTGTCGCATTATATTTATATGGTTGTGCACTTTATTTATGTTTGTCCTTGTTCGTTGGTTCTTCTTTCGAATAGACGCCGAGCAGGGGAATTTACAGGAATCCTAGGAGTACTACCCAGATCCATCCTTTGCTTCAACTGAGCTTCCAGGCAAGCAATTCCCCATGCTTGCATACATATAGTACCTATGCTTTTATCTTACTCTTGCATCATTGTGTCGCGATTGTATTAAATTGAATCCCAAGTATTGCATAGCCTTTAATTTTAAACCCCACCGAAGCTTGTTCCTCCATCCCATGAGCCATTACTACAGGAGTTGTTTTGAGCCATGCGAGTTGTAGAATGGCATGTGTAGGGTTTGTGCGAGTCTTTGGATAACGAGGTATCTAAACAACTTAATATGAGTAGAGAAATAATGAAAGAGGCATCGATGAGCATTATCTGCTACTTGGTTCTTTAAGCTCACTTGTGTCCCGTAGGACCTCGAGTACTTGATTCCTGTTCCTTGACTATCGCACTATCCGCATGTGGGACCATGGATCCCCTTTGTCTGAGCATGATTCACACTTTATTTCTTGGGGCCACAAACTAGTTTGGGGCGTTATTACTATCCTGTACTTATGCCATGCTTTACTGCTCTATTTACGATTGTGCGTGGAGCACCTGTACTGTTTAAGAATGTGGAATGTTTTTGCGGTATCGACAAGCCCAGTCACACTTTTGGGTTCCCAGTTGTTTACAGCCATTGGCACAAACCTTGGGTCCGTCTCGGAGCCGGCCAACTTCGTTGCGGGTAGCTTAATGGGGTGGCCCCCTGAAATAATTTATGAATCCTGTGAATTCATTGTCGTGAGGCCTCATTGCTTTTTATTTGGTTCTTCCCAAGGTTGATCGTGTGTGTTGCTATTTGTGCACCCCTGCAGGGTAAATCTTTCTGAAATCCGTGTCCGCGGTTATGGACGACTTGGAGCACAGTTTCTCGATCATAGACAAGCATAACTAAAGTATCGTGTTTAATTTGACTAAATACCTAACTAGTAATTCGTGCAATACTCATGGAATGGTTAATAAAACTGCCAACAGATGGGTTGTTTGTCCGCCTACTCATTGGTAAGCGAGAGGGAGGATGGATCTGTTACTTCATGCTGTTATAACTGTTGTTCTAATTAACGGACATCCGTCTATCAATAGTTAGGCGGATGGTTAGCGAGTATCTATAGACTTGTTAGTTATTATCTTTCGCTGCAATTGCGTCACCCCTAGGTTGTTCTCTTTAGATGCATTAAGACTTGCTGAGTACCCCTAGGGTCTCACACGATAAAATGTTTGATTCAGATGAACAGGTATATTCGCAAGATGGATAATGGGTGGAAGAAACAGAGGATGTTGGCAACGACCACTCGGTGTAGAGATTCCGGGGATGGAGATCCGTGAGATCTGTGGGCGGGATGTGCTTATTTATGTGGCATCTTATGCCGATTTGCTTCTTGTACGTACTCGGATCTTGTTTCCCGCTTCCGCTTGATACTCTGTTGCGTGATGTTTGAGGAAGTATCCTAAAATATTATGTCTATCTAGGATATTTGGATCTTGCTGTATGGCGTTGAAAATTTCTATTTCTTTTAGATGATGTGTGTAACTACCTCGGTGAATTACGCTCTTAGTTGCATGCCTGGATGAGCGAAAGTGGTTAAAATAGTACGAAGGGGCCCGGGGCCACTCACGATAGACCTTTCGGCTGTCCCAACCACTTTCAGAACATCGGGACAAGAACGAGTGGCGTAATCGGCAGATGAAGGGATCAACTACATACACAAGTGAGTATGTATGCAAGCCACATACAACAGTCCTCAGAGCCATTCCATCTAAAAGAAATAGAAATATTGCAACGCCATACGGCAAGATCCAAATATCCTAGATATAGATAATAGTTTAGGATAGCTCCTCATACATCAAACATCAGAGTATTAGGCGGAAGCGAAAAACAAGATCCGAGTACGGATAAGAAGCAAATCGGCATAAGATGCCGCATAAATAAACACATCCCGCCCACAGATCTCACGGATCCCCGTTCCCGGAATCTCTACACCGAGTGATCGTTGCCAACATCATCCGTCTCCTCCACCCAGTATCCATCTTGCGAATACACCTGTTCATCTGAATCAAACAATTTATCATGTGAGACTCTAGGGGTACTCTGCAAGTCTTTATGCCTCTAAAGGGGACATATACCTGGGGTGACGCAATTGCAGCAAAAGATAATAACTAACAAGTCTATAGAAACTCGCTAACCATCCGCCTAACCAATGATAGACGGATGTCCGTTAATTAATAACAACAGTTATAACAGAATAATTAACAGATCCATCCTCCTTCTCGCTTACCAACGAGAAAGCCGACGAACAACCCAACCGTTGGAAGTTTTATTAACTATCCCATGAGCATTGCACTATTTACTAGTCAGGTACTTAGTCAAATTAAAAGTGGTACTTTAGTTATACTTGTCTATGATCGAGAAACTGTGCTCCAAGTCGTCCATAACCGTGGACACAGCTTTCAGAAAGATTTACCCTGCAGGGGTGCACAAATAGCAACACACACTCGATTAACCTCGGAAAAACCAACTCAAAACCCAACGAGGCATTCACGACAAAGCAATCACAGGATTCAGAAAAATTTCAGGGGGCCACCCCATTAAGCTACCTGCAACGAAGCTAGCTGACTCCGAGACAGACTCAAGGTTTGTGTGGACGGCGGTAAACGACTGGGAACCCGAAAGTGTGACTGGGCTTGTCGATACAGCGAAAACGTGTCACGATCCAAAACAGTACAGGTGCTCCTCGCACAATCGTAACTAAATAGTAAACATGGCATAAGTACAGGATAGTAATAAAAACCCCAAACTAATTGTGGCCCCAAGAAATAGAATTGAATCAAGCTCTGGCTCAGGGGGGTCCATAAGGCCTTCCGGATGTGGATAGTGTGAATAGTCAAGGAAGAGGAATCAAGTACTCGGGGTCCTACGGGACACAAGTGAGCATGAAAAACCAAATAGCAGATATTTCTCACTGGTGCCTCTTTCATTAGTTATCCCATTACTACTCAGGTTAAGTTGTTTAGGTACCTCGTTATCCATCAGACACTCGCATACCCTACACATGCTTTTCTATGACTCGCATGGCTCAAACAACTCCTGTAGTAATGGCTCATGGGATGGAGGAACAAGCTTCGGTGGGGTTTAAAAGTAAAGGCTATGTACTACTTGGGATTCAATTTAATGCAATCGCGACTCAATGATGCAAGAATAAGACAGAGTCAATAGGTACTATATGTATGCAAGCATGTGGTAGTGCTTGCCTGGCAGCTCAGTTGAAGCGAGAGACAGATCTGGGTAGAACTCCTGTGATTCCTGATAATTCTCCTGCTGGGCGTCTATTCGAAGAAGAACCAAACAAACAAGGGCCAACATAAATAAAGTGCACAAGCATATGAATAAAATGCGACAAGCAAACAAGCATGCTATGATGAATGATGCACAGTTTACAAGGAAATAAAGTAGCATGGCATGGTGAGGTGTGGGGACAAGAATAATTCATTTTATTATTTATGTGGTCAAGTTTTATTGCTATAAATAGTTCTGATTTTTAATAATGACATGATGCATGCTTCAATTAATAACATGTAAAGCATAGTTAGAATGGGCTCGTCACGCTGATCGATTTAGACATATTATTTGTTGAATTTGGAGTTTTAGAATTAAAGTTATTAATTTATTAAGAAAAGGGCATTTTATTGTAATTTTAAGCATCTCGAAAATTTAAAGTGCTCAAACATTATTTTGAATGGCATATTTGAATTCCTCACATTTTTCTGATCCAAAAACATATATCATTTGTATTATTTGGATTTATATTTTAGAAGTTATTTAAAACAGATTGAAAATCATATTTAAACATTTCTGAATTTGTTTTATTTAAACAGAAGTAATCCCAGACTTCTTACACCCAGAGAAATCTAACCCAAGTCACTAACGGTGGGGCACACTGTTCCACGGGCCCACACGATAGAGGCTGAGCCCACGGGTCCACGCGGCAGAGACAGGGACCGCGGGTTGAGGGCATGGAACCTGGGGTCCTTTTTTGTAAAATCCCCACGGAGGCTGACAGGTGGGTTCGGGCTAGAGCGCGGGTTGAGGTGTGCAAAAATGCGGGTGCCTTTTTGTAAAAAGAACAGGGAGGCTGACCGGTGGGGCTCGGTGTACCGCGGGTTGAGAGCGAATTAAAAAGGGGGGGCTATTGTAAAGTGACCACAGGCCCACTGTTCTTCTCCTTCTCTGAATCGACCGACAGATCCGTGCTCGTCAGGCAAAGGTGCGACACGCGTGGTGCGGGGGTTCGACCCCGCGACCTGCGGTGTGCGCGACGAGGGCTGGAACTAGTGCGGCTGGAGAGGGGAGGTTGACAAAAGGGAGAGCGGGGCCTAGCTAAGGTGTGATGCGGCACGGAGACGAGCCGAAGCCAACGCCACCCGCGCACAGAGCATGTTCGACACGATGACCGGTGAGACCAGAGGGCGTTAGCGAGGGAGGGGATGTCAGGGAGGTGGGTCAGCTCACCGCGAGTTCGATGGAGAGGTTGGATCGGGCCGAGGAGTAGCAGAACGGCGACAACGCAGAGGCCGGTCGGAGCTAGGGTTTGTGGTGGCCGTCGGCGATCAGCAACGTAGGGGTCAGCTCCTCCTCGCTGGCGTGTATGGGGGTGACGCAGGGGACCTCGCTGTCTTCCTCGACACCTCTCACACCGTGCCCGCCTCCTAGGGTTAGGTTATAGGGGGTGGGGTAGCTCGCATGGGTAGAGAGGGGCTAGGTGGGCCCTTGTTGGCAGAGAGAGAGATGTGCCTTGGCATGGTGAGAGGAGGGAGGTGAGGTGAGGGTTAGGGTAAGGGGTTAGGGTTTGGACTAGAACTAGGGTTAGAGAGAGGAGGTTAGAGAGGGGTTAGGGTTTTAAGAGAGAGAGAGAGAAACAAGTGTTCAGGGGTTTTTAACATGGCCAAATGCAAGATCAAGCAAAGAGGTGAAAAGAGATGGAGAGGTGGTTTTGTTGAAGCATGATCAAGTGCGTGATCAAGATAATGAGGGTTTAGCAAGATCAAAGCAATAGAGCTGAAGAAAGCCCCACTTGGCATGATTCCCAAAAGACTAGGATCCACTTCAATACTTACAAGAAAACCAAGGAAAAGGAAAAAGGTGGTGACACTGCATGGCCCATGCATGAATAGTAAATGTCATGTTTATTATTGTGAAAATGATAATGGATTCCCATGGCATTTATTCCCACACATTCCAAAATATGGAGTAAGGCCAAGCTAAAGGAAAATATAATTGGATTCATCCCAACCCACATGAGCTAGATTAAAAGCCAAAAGAAAGTAAAAGCTCATGGGTAATTAGGATGGTGGAATTATAAGGTGGTGACAAAGAAAGGTGATGGAGTTGAATAAAAGATATGCCCCCAACTCAACTTGGGCATCAAGCATTTATCAAAACCAAATACAATATATCAAAAGCCAAATACAATTACTAATGCATGTGAGGGAAGAACCAAATGGAAAGGGTTTTTATATGATGCTCAAATGCAAGGTGGCATGATGACATGGGCATGATATAATTATGATGCAACAATTATAAGTAGGAAGTAGCCATTATATTACTAGACCATGTAGCATTACATATGTTAGACAGATGGGATGCTACAGTGTGACTCTGATGTCTGTTGTAAGTCACAGGCATACATACGCATTTGTGTATGTCGTGGTCGCGTTACCTATTGCTTACGCCGCTCGCTCTTGTCCCGATGTTCTTGAAAGTGGATAAGGTGGTAGGCCGGTACCGTGCCCTACTCCGCTTCGACAGGCCTGCGCGTGGGTGGCCTTGGGCCTCCGCGGTAGAGTCACTTATCCACTTTTGGTTTGTCCAGGATTGAACTTAGAGCGTAATGTCCGAGGTATTACACATTGCATGTGTGTTCTTTTTAGTAACAACAACCAGAGTCATTTTGCATGTGTGTTCTTTTCACATACCACCTATGGATCCACCAGTGTCATTCCATGTGTGTTATTTTCACTAACAACAACCAGAGTCATTTTGCATGTGTGTTCTTTTCACATACCACATATGGATCCACCAGTGTCATTGAAATGTGTGTTCTCTACAGAGACCACACATGGATCCACCGGTGTCATTGCATGTATGTTCTTTTCACTAACAACAACTGGAGTCATTGCATGTGTGTTCTCTTCGCAATCCACACTTGCATCCACCAGTGTCATTGTATGTGTGTTCTTTTCACAATCCACCCACGGATCCACCAGTGTCATTGCATGTGTGTTCTTTTTAGTAACAACAACCAGAGTCATTGAAATGTGTGTTCTTTTCAAATACCAACTGTGGATCCACCAGTGTCATTGCATGTGTGTTCTTTTCACTAACAACAACCAGAGTCATTGCATGTGTGTTCTTTTCACATACCACATATGGATCCACCAGTGTCATAGAAATGTGTGTTCTCTACAGAGACCACACATGGATCCACCAGTGTCATTGCATGTGTGTTCTTTTTAGTAACAACAACCAGAGTCATTTTGGATGTGTTCTTTTCAATACCACCTACGGATCCACCAGTGTCATTGCATGTGTGTTCTTTTCACAATCCACCCATGGATCCACCAGTGTCATTGCATGTGTGTTCTTTTTAGTAGCAACAACCAAAGTCATTGAAATGTGTGTTCTCTTTAGAGATCACACATGGATCCACCAGTGTCATTGCATGTGTGTTCTTTTCACTAACAACAACTGGAGTCATTGCATGCGTGTTCTTTTCACATACCACATATGGATCCACCAGTGTCATTGCATGTGTGTTGTTTTTACTAACAACAACCAGAGTCTTTGGATGTGTGTTCTCTTTAGAGACCACACATGGATCCACCAGTGTCATTGAAATGTGTATTATTTTCAACTACTGCCGTTGGCCACAAACAATCGGGACGTAGAACTAATCAGCAACCGCTCTAGGCTTCTAGAAGACTCGATCCCCGATTCTTAGTCGTCGTTGGATCGGGGTGCGTGGACGATAGTGATGTCCTTCGCGAGGGAGATCCGCGAGAAGTCTGTTCTGCGAACTGATTGTCCGTGACAACTACGCTGGGCCTACGTCCTTGCCTTTATCCCCTTAACCTCGGGGCCCAAAATCAGATCGTGGTCCTTCATCCCCATGGAAAGGGAGAGGCCCAAACTCAGCTTGCACGAGGCTCAGATGTTCGCCCACTACGACATACTCGCGCCACCGTTAGCGAGGCTTCCGGCCAGCTTCGAGCTCAGCTACGCCGGGGTTCCTGTCACGCCGCTCTTGCGCGACAACGCATTGGCGAGGCAGATTGAGGAGCGCCGCTGCCAGCTGTCAGAGCGGAAGAGGGCAATGGCGTGGTACTCGCGTACGAGCGCGTACTGGCGAAAGTTGTTCAAGAAGGAGCGGGCTGTGTTGATTGAGCTATGCGGAACCCACCGGCAGGAGATCCACCTGGATTTGCGCAACCCCGAAGGGAGGCAGCGCTTCTGGGCAGTGCCTGGGAGTACAACCTCCACCATTATCGATGCAGAGCGCCGTGAAGAATCCATGAGGAGGAGGAACACTGCTGGGAACGTCGGCATCGATTTTAACGCGGAGGAGGCTGGCGGCGACGCGGACAACGTCGTCAATGATGGAGACTGCGGGAGCGTCAGAGTCGATTAGGGCCAACTAAGCATAAATTAAATCTATGTACGGTATCTTAATGCGCTCTTTGGATCTGGTTCACCTGAGTCATGGTTGATTATTGTCATAGTATATATATATTGGCCATGTTTTAGTTGTCTTTGTCTTTGAAACTAGTCGATCGAAACTCGTCCGATCCTGAAAATAAAGTTCACGCGTTCCCTGGTATATCTGATGGGACAATACACTGACTCTGCTCCCAGCACTTGATGGCACAGCCGTAATTTGGAGTGCGCCTGAGGAGAAGGGATCGAGCGTGTTGTAATAGTGTACTACTCCTGTCCAGATATAACTAACTTAGTTTTTTTAGATATTTAATAAATGTGTCTATACCCAAAACATTTCTAGATATATGTTTTAGGTTTCTCTGTCTTTTAAACTAATCAAAAGTCGTCAAATTCTGAACAAACAAAGTCATTGCATTCACACCTGATGGGACAATACACTGACTCTGCTACTTGATGGCACAGCCATATTCTGGAGTGCGCCAGAGGAGATGGGAATGCAAGGGAGATGGGAACTAGTAGCCGCGTCCAAACGCAGGTAAAAAATTAATGTAATAATCTTTAAAAAAAATGTAATCTGGTCCACATGATAGCATCATAGACACGTTGCATGCGCTAGATATAAATAAAGACGACACGGCTAGTTTAGTTTCAATGATACAATTCAACATAGGACGTTACTGTGCCGCATCTTTCTGCTCCTCGTATTAGTCTGCTAGCCCACGCTGCATTAAGCATCAGTTGATGAGGATAAAAAAATGATAAAATGGAAAAATAAAATAATTTTTAAGCTTATCTTTCATCCAGAGAATCGTAGAAATATGAAATTGGCAGGGATTTATTATTTCTCCTACAGTTAGCCAAAAGATCCTCAAGAACATCCTGCATCACCCCTACAACTTCTTCATATTCTAATACACCTCTATTATTTGCCCTTTTCTCCCTGTTCCGCTTACCCTTTTGTTTCTTTTCACACCCTTTTCTCGCCAGCACCTCCACTTCTTTATAAATTGGCTGCTTACGTACGTTTTCCTCCGAGTGCTCATCACCGTCTTCGCGCTGCTCTTCCGCCAGTTCTGGCTGAGAAGCCTCATTTTCTTCCACCGAGGTGTGAACAGGGACAATAGATGTGTAACTGGGTTTTTGCACAACCTCTTGATATGGCCGAATCTGCCACAACGTCTGCATTTCCTTTTCCTAGAACCAAGCCTTGGACCTTTATCGGTGGAGGCTACGATCCTTAGCTTTCTAGGCCTCCCAGGTGGCCTCCTAAGAACTGGTGGTTGAAGTTTGAACCCTGGATCGACAATCTCCCAATCATTTTCATCAGCCATAGGTGGTACATTTTCTGCATAAGTTGCAGCAAACTTGTCCACGGAGAAATAGTTGTCGACATAGTTCTCTATTTCATCTCCGTTACCTCTAAGCTTTAAGATGAAGTAAATTGCATGGTGACATGGCAAACCAATAATCTGCCACTGCTTGCATGAACAAGTCTTGTTTCCAATGTCTACAGTGTACCTCCATTACTTCCACGCTTGTATTCTGCATAAACCTCAACCAAATGTTGTAGAACTTCTGACCACCCTCATCTTTATCGTTCTCATTGCCATGGTTCTTGCATTCAGTAACATAACCACCTTTGGAACTATTTTATGGCCTAAAAATTTTCTTGCACAAATTATTTGCCTTAAATCTATCTTCACCATTATGCACTGTCTTATTGCATCCAATAAAATAACAATTCCAAGTGTCTTCATGCCTGAAATCTTATCATTGAAACTCTCTGCCAAATTATTGCATACAAAATCCACCTTGCTTAACTCACCAAACTTGCTTCTGGCCCATAGCTTGGTGTGATGTTCCTCAAGGTATTGTTTCACCTTTGGCACTACATACATGTTCTGCAAGTAAGTAGCATGCGTGCTTGGGATGTATGTGTATGCTGATCGCCACAAGTCCTCTTCAAAGATCTTTCCTTTGAAATTCTTCGTGAAGTTAGTAGCGAGGTGCCGCATGCATTCCCTATGCTCAACCACAGGAAACACAGCATCAACAACATTCTCAAGACCCTCGGATGCACCGATGTGTATCACCAAGCCTTCAGGGTGACCAATTACTTCCCGTAGTCTCTGCATGAACCATGTCCATCTTTCATTTGATTCACCCTCAAGAACAGCATAAGCTACGGGTAGAAGCCAATTATGCGTGTCCAAAGCACAAGCAAAAGCAACATGTCCCCTAAACTTCCCTGTTAAAGAAGTTGTGCCTATTGCCAAGTATCGTCTGCAGCCGTCTAGGAACCCCTTCCAGCATGCCTCCAGGCAGACAAAACATCTCCTGAAGCATATCTTATCTGCCTGCTTATACCTGACCCCCCTCGAGACCTTTTCTCTCCCTTTCACAACCTCGTAATCAATGTCAACAACACTACTAGGTGATGTTTTCTCTACCCGAGCGTTGAAACTATACAACATATGAAAACTGTCATTCCACTTGCCTTGAATGAAGTCTAGAGCCATCTCCTTCCCATCAAAGACTCTGTGATAAGGAATCAGAACGTTAAACTTTTTGCTAATCTTTGCTCTGAGTTCAGCTGGTCCAATCTTATGATCCTTCCTCACCCAGTCAAGTACAGTAGCAGCAATCCACTTGGTAGTCGCCGGTCTAATTTTACCACTTAAAGAAGTATTAGGGAAGTTTTGTTCCTTCGTGTTTCCTTTGGTCTGCATTCGATAAGAATCCAAATAATTCAGAGCTAGTTATCAGCAGAATAAATATGAGAAAGACTGAAACTAAATGTAGCTATTACAACCTGAAACGGGTGTCCACCCCGCATTGGAGATGCATGTAATCTCCATTTTGACACATTACTTTCCGTACAATGCACCCTAAATCTCTTTTGGTCGCTCTTTTCAATGATAAATTCGAACCCAACTATGATTGCATAGGTTGCAACTGGATATATGCAGTCCTCCACATTATCAAAGACAGTCCCCTCATCAATTGTAGGATTGTCCCTGTCAAAGGGTATAACTGGCTCAAAGTTTGAATTAACCAAATATTCCCTACTCTCCATACTATCAGGGTCAGCAGCCATGTCTGGATATGCTTTCTCATCATCATCTGCACCACCACACGTTTCAGTGCCTTCATGCTTGCTTGACAAAGCATCATGCTCAAGGACAAGTTGTACAAACGTCCTGCGGTTACCAACACATATCCTTGCCATCACCACGGGACTAGAAACGCTAATTGGGGTATGCAGATAAGGAATCATAGTTCTTACCTTTCAATGTGGACGCACGGCACCTTCTCCGGGCTCCATACCTCCAAAGCTCTGCACCCCGCTTCCTCTCCCCCTGTTTCGTTGTCCTCTGTGCTCTCCAGACTTGAAGGAGATTCCGTGCTCTCTAGCTGCGTAGGACCCATATCCGTGCTCTCAAGCCTCGCAGGATCCATCTCCGAGCGGGATCCGGATCACCAGCGTCGTTGGGCCCCTAACCTAACGGCCGACTCTCGGTTTTCGTTTCTAGACGCGCTTGGGCGGTGGGCGGCAACAAGGAGACAGGGCAGGGAGGGGAGGGGAGGGGAGGGGACAGGGCGGGAGGACGACGGCCCAAGGGGACGATGAGAGCAGTGCACGACTGAGCAGAGTGGGGGCGGCAGGAGCAGAGGAGAGGAGCGGAGCGGAGCTGGTTGCGACAAAGCATGGAAAATTGCACAATAATGTGTTGGTGGGCGGCACCAGCCCTCGAACCTGGGACGCGTGCCGTGATAGGTGCAGGAGGCGGGCCCTCCTATCAGAAAACATGCCACTTGTCAGCGCACTATGCACGGGGAGCACTTCACAGAATTTTTAGCAGGTCCCACATGTCAGTCTGTTTGATCCAAACTTACATACAGTGCATGGTTGGTTCACGCACTAGTTCCGAAAAAACCCCATCGATCCAAACTTGAATTGGCAGTTCCGCTTCTTCTCCCCCGTCTCATCATCTCCCCATAGTGGCAGTTCCGCTTTGTCTCCCTCGTCTATTATCCTCTTCTTCTTCTCCTCGCAATGGTAGTTCTTCTTTATTCCTCGATCAAAACATGCCCGCACGTAAGCCATGGCCAGTAGCCGGATGAAGAGGAACTGGGCCGATCTCCCGGCCAACCCACTTTGCAAGATCGCCGACTATTTGCTGGAGAGAGAGGAGTACGTTGACACCTATGCTGCTTGTCGGGAAGTCTGCACCGATTGGTGCCGCACTTTAAAGCTGCCCGAATTCCATATCCATAATTGGATCATGATATATCACACACTTCCTGATGTTGGCGACTTCACCTTCCTCAACCTCGCCACTTGTCATTGCTTTAGGACAAATCTAATGGACGTCCATCGCAGGTTCACATTCACATCCGATATTTATTGGTATTTTCCATTATAAACATCTTAGTGCTAACTGATGCCCTCTTCTTCCAAAAGATTCTACTTCGTCGGTGTTTCTCGTGGCCTCATCGTGCTTGCTCAGAGGGTTGAGCCGTACAAGATTCGGCTTCTAAACCCAATCACTCATAAGTCTAACACTGAGTTTCAAGCACACATACCATCTGATCTTCTGCAATCTGTCGTCGTGACGAAGTCCCCGACGATGGTGTTCGTTTGCATTGATTATCCAGATCATATTGCATGGGCCGATGAGAGCACCCCAACGGGGCAAATCAATGGATCATTTGGAGAAGGATTGCATTCGCCACCTCCTAATATGCTTCTGGTCTGCATGACGGCATTCCGAGGGGAAGTATATGCATTACTTGAGAATGGAGACATCTTGTCGACCAACATCTAGTTAGAGCAGCACATGAGCACTGTCAACATGGCCAAAATAATTTCAGCCCCAGTCTTTGAATAGGTACCCGGAACTTATAAATTTTACCTTGTGGAGTCAGATGGTGATCTGCTTCTTGTGTTGAAAGGGGATTTCGCCAAAGGGAAACCGGTGTTGTACCAGGTGGACACGGAGAACCGCTCTCTCGAGGCCGTCGGTGACATTGGAAGTCGTGCCCTCTTCGTTGGTTACAATTGGTCTATTTCCCTTGACACCAGGTTACACCCCACAGTCAAACCCGGTTGCATATACTATAGGAATTTTATCAGACTGTACGATCATGAGGTTCAAGCCTGGGAAGAGGAACCAGCAATGGTAATGTATGGCTTATGTCTGGAACATACACTGAGGCTTTACCCTCTAGACGAGATACTGGCAGCACATTCCAGACGAAGAGAGTTCTCTGAACATGTGTTGCAGCACACGTTAGCCGAGGACGACGAAATATATAGGGGAGAATGAATCCTATATTCATCCTAGGTTATTTGGTAGCATTTTCAGGTCTATTTTCTGAAGTAGAAATTTGTACTGTATTTATATTATTTCGATGAGCAGTATGCGTATTATTTGCTAGCTTCTTTCAGAATTCTCTATGTTCGACATGGGCATCAGCTCAGCGCCGGAATTCAGGTCCCACATGAAAATTTTCACAATAATGTGTTGATGGGCGGCACCACCCCTCGAACCTGGGATGCACGCCGTCGAAGGTGGAGGGGGCGGGCCCGCCATTCAGAAAACATGCCACGTCGGCATCCCCTGTTTCTGATGCCCTTTAAAAAAATAAAACACGCCACGTCGTTATCCCCTGTTTCTGATGGTGTTGCTACACTCGACGGTACATGGTGGCATATAAATAATATCGTATAAACATAAGGGCACAGTCGTCAACATTTCTAAAATGAAACCCGGTCCCGTCTCCTATCTGTCCTGGTACATTGCCCGATGAGGTGGATAACCACGATCGATCTTTTTAATACGTTCACACTCTTATGTTGAGAAGGGAAATAAAGATTGAGATGTTAATGCAACGAGTGTCAAATTATTACCCTCTAAGGAAATGGAAATGGTTATTTTCACGCGTGCCCATAGTCCAAACCTACTATCAGTCTTTCACTCCCCTTCTCCGACTAACCCCAGTTCGCCTTGCGCAGCTCCTCCGCGCCGCACCAACTAGGGTAACATGGCCCCGCCTAAGCCGCCGCTGCCGCTGCCGCGATAGCCGCTGAAACTAGGGTTATTTAGCCCATCTAAGGCAGACCATGAAGCTCTACTTCAAGGTCGGTCTCCCATTGCCCTGCCAGGCAGATGATTTCCCTGAATGTGCCAAATCGGCCGTGGCGGCGACTGCGCCGTTGTCGGGGCCAGATGCGGCAAGCAGGGCCAAGAGAGCGATGTGGATAAATCGCGTGGCGGCATTACGGCATGCTCTAGGCAGTGGGAACAAGGTACGTATCAAATCGTTCATGAGAGCATGCCGCCGCCGAGGGTACACACCCTCGAACAGGGCAGTGCCAAGGTCTAGGAACACTCACGTCCACGCTTCGGCGCGGACTACCTTACCCCAGTGGGGTAGGCCGGGAGCACGCCGTCTCCGGCAAAGACGCTCCATCCTACCCACCGTCGAAGGCCGTACCGTGGCGGCGACCAAGCGTCTACACTCAGCATGCTGGATCATTCGACCGCCGGAGCCGGCAGTGGGCATCAGCTCAGCCCCGGAATTCAGGTTCGAGTTCACACGGATATAGGATCCCGAGAAGGAGATGTCGAATTTCAGTTTCAAAGAAATTGTTGCGGCGGCGCGGATGGTCCAACTGAACCGGGACTGGTGCACGCAAATCGCTCGTGCATGAACAATGCAGATTTCTTGTAGTTTGGCAGGAAGGCGATGAGATCAGTTTGGGTTAAATGATCAAAGAACTTATGTCCTCTCAAGGCAATTGGCCAGCCAACTTTTTTGGTGGAGATCTGTAGTTTCTTCAGTGTAGAATAGTTAATTTCAGACTGAAGAATGGCTTTTGTAGATGAAATGCTGACAAATTGTTCTATAAACTAGTAGGAAGTTTAGCCCACTTTTGTGCAGGTATAAGACCCTTTTGTATGGAAGTACTACTGTGTAAGCAAATACTATCAAGTACATATTTCCTTCAATTACTAGTCGTGGTTCAATCTAGGTAACTGACATCTTTTTGTCCCAAACTACAGATTTCGTGTCTGTTGTCTGTGCTGTAAACCATTTTTTCCTTTGTCTAGTGTTGCCTGCAAAATGGTCCTGCAGTTCAACGTGTTACAAATGTAGCTACCTTGTACTCCCTCTGTTTCAAAATATAAGATGTTTTAGCTTTGTGAATGAAGTGTTTCTAGTCCCCTTCTAGTATGTACGTTCATCTAGGTTTAGAAAGCACTATCACTAAAAGATGTCTAGATACGCTCCATTCACAAAGCTAAAACATCTTATATTTTGAAACGGAGGGAGTACTTGAAGAGGAGATGGACTACATTTTCCTAGCATCCACAAAATTGACATTGCTCATTGCCAGAACACCCTCTTTTCATGAGGTTGTCCTTGGTTATTTACAGAAATTATAAAGCACGGTGTTCAACTACATCGATTCAAACTATTACACACACACATAGTACATCATATTCATTACCCACACATACTACATCGATTCAAACTATTACACACACATACTACTTCAAACTATTACACACACGTACTACATCGATTCAAACTATTACACATTTTTTGTCGATGCTAACTTCCTGCTACACTCTCCATACTACAAATTCATTAGCCACACATACCATGACAATTCACTAGAGCTCTGTCTTCACTCGAGGGAAATCGGAACCACCAGCTCGTCCAAGCCTGGTCCCGCCATCGAAACTGTGTGCCTCGTCGCGAAACGGTGGCGGTCCTATGCAATCGATCCTTCCAGGCCAACACTGCAGGCGACGAGGGCGCTTTCTAGCAGCCTCTTCGGGGCCCTGAATGCCATGTACCGAGTCCAGAACCTCCTCCAGGTGGATGATGACCGGGTGCTTCCAGCAAAGCTGTCGCCCTGCCCTGCTTGGAATCTGCACCTCGTACATCTTAGGAACGGCGTCAAGATCTTTCAGCCACGCCTTTACCTCGATGACCCATCTGTCGCTCGGTGGCACGATTTCCACCAGCTCGCTACCAAGGATACTGACGACCTGCTTGAGGGCCTCCGGCTCCCAAGCATCTAATGGGAGGCCGTCAAAGCCGAGTTTGGAGAAGAAACGAAGCTGCCCCAAGCGATCGTCCCACCCACAGGCGCCATGCCAATGCATGAAGCTCATTTTCTCCCCACAACACTCGAAAGAACGGGAAGAATGCAGAACGCGCTCGGTCTCTGAGCTGTGCTCGAACCAGACGAAAAAATCGAATGGCGACGCGCATACCTCAATGTTGACCTTATTTCTTCTGATCCCAAAATGAGACCTGAAAGCCGATAGCAACTCTGCCAGCGACACTGCGGGACGGACGCCCAACACGGTGGCCATGAGAGTGTGGTCGTCGAACTGCTGTGCCAGGGCTACCATGCCTGGGGTGCGCGGCAGCACGCAACTTCCCGAGGCCGGTCGCCAGCCTGGATCGCCCGACGGGATGCACTCCGCAGTGCGAGAAGGACTAGCCAGAGGCGAGATATTAGTCCGGGGACACGAAGCTCCGATACGGCGGACGATGCAACGGCGACGGCTGCGAGCTTTGATTAGAGGCGTGGGAGGTTGACAGGATATGGCGGAGACGGAAATTAGAGCAAGTGCGAGCTCCGATTTGAGACGAGCAGCCGGAGCTGAGCAAATGTTATGGGGAGGGGAGCAGAGGAGAAGGCCAGAGCAGAGCAAAGAAATAGATCTCGTCCACTTAGGGATTTGGTCCACGCAGTGTTAAGCTAGTCCACGACCGCAAAAGATAATGGGGAATACTGACATGGCAGGCCAAGAAGAGTTGACCTAACGGTGGTATTTGTGTTCAACCGTTTTTCGTCTGGTTCAAACGACCGTTTGGCCATTAGATTTCTATTCACTCCCATTTGGCCCTTCTAGACAAATGGAGAATCTACTATGGCCCCTCCGCGCGATTGATGGCAACTCGGGTACCGTGGTGCACTCACCCACCAAGTTTGGTACCGCAAATGAACATTCCCTCGGTAAGGTGGACATCGGCTGATCCTGTAGACTAGTCAGGAGTATATGGTATAGAGGTAGGGCGCATAGGCCGGGAAAGTGCGGCGGTGCAGGAGCTGCAGGTGGGATATGGTGTTTGGGGTGGCGTGTGGGCCAGCGAAGTGCGGCGGTGATGTTCCAGTGCGGTAGTGCAGGAGCTGGAGGTGAGATAGGGGGTTGGGTGGCATGTAGGCGAGCGAAGTGCGGTGGAGATCATAACGGTGCGGTGGTGCAGGTGTTGGAGGTGAGAGGGGGCTGGGTGGCGTGTAGGCCGCCGAAGCGCTGCGGGGATGGGTTGATGCGGTGGTGCAGGAGCCGGAGGTGAGAAAGGGGTTGCAAAAATAAGGTCTCTACCTTCGGATAAATTACATACACACTTGAAGGTACGTAGTAAGATGAACTAGATTACTATGTTTCCCACTATGACCAGCCTAAGAGGATCTCTAGTGGATAGTGTCTCTGGTAGTCTAAGCCAAATATAGACCACCATTGACCAAAAAATGCATCCGGTGGCTTGTGTATCTAGTGGTCTAAAATTTAGACATCCTCCAAACAGGCTACTCGTTGTCCATATTTGGAAAACCGAGCCACCCTGTCTAAAGCAAAGTTGGTCGCTCGCGAGCTCGCTCCCGCGCCAAATCAGAGCTTTTGTTGTACTGATTTGCTATGTATATTGACTATTTTTTTGCATATGGACATATAGACTATCCACTAGAAAACTAAAGTCGTGTAAAAAGGAATCTTTTTACACCATTATCTATTAAGTGAAGATGTAGACTACCAAATTTAGACAAGCCACTAGAGATGCTCTAAGGCCTTCCATAGTGTGGTCGATGCCCAATAGATAGAAAAGTTGCCACCTCATAAGCCATGCCTAGAAATTCTTTTGAGGCACCGATCTCAAATTGTGAGCACTTTGGCCAAAAATAAATAGCTGTCCCACAATGTGATAAACAAATTAACTAGACCAATCTCCATGGCTTATCTTTGGTGAAAGTCCTCTCAACAACATGCATAGTACACATATATTGCTATTGTATTGGGTGAAGAGTTTGGGGCATTGGAGCACCTAGGTGCTCTGGTTCCCTGAAAAAATTTGTTGGCATCGATCGGGCAATGAAGGGCACCGGTGCCTGATTCTTGTAAAGTGATTTGGGCACCGATTTTTCAACACACTGCAGAAGGCCTAAGAGACTACCAAATTTAGATAAGAAACTAGAGATCAAGGCAAAAAATACTAGCGTGCTATTTAATTTAGCGTGGCTTTTCTCTAGACGATATGGAAGTTATAGCGTGCTAATAACGCGCTATTTTACAGAACATCTTTTTGTAAAAATTTTAAAATATAACAGGTATATCATGAATATAAATGATTTCAGCATGTAATGAATTACCTAGAGTAATACTTCCACATGCATAATCAATTCCGGTGCTATCCAAGTTGGAGGATAACCGGTAGGGCAGAATCTAGGTATAGCGCTAGGTGCTGCAGGAGGAGGAGGCGACTTGCCAAGATCACTTAAGTTTAACAATCAAATTTAGAATGTATGTTTGCTTACTCGACACATTCATCATATGTTATCTTACTCCAGACCCGCCAACAAAAAAATAATGCCTTATACTTGAAATAGCGCTAACGCTATGATGTTTTAGCGCGATATAGCATGCTATTTAAAAAATAGCGCCATACCGAGGAAAATATTTAAAAAATATCATGCACTCTCCAAATACGCTATATCACGCTACATAGCGTGAAATAGCGCACCATTTTTTTCCATGCTAGAGATGCTATAAGACTGGTCTGAGTGGTAAGTAACTTGGAGTAGTAAGACCATGTACTATGTGTATTCGGTTCAAAGCAAAATGTGTCAGAGTTAGGAACCAGTGGTGTTTGGCTGCAACGTGTGAAGTCGCTTTTTATTTAGAGTCTGATGAGTGTGTCAGCCATGCAGTTCTATTTTATGTGCATCCTCTCTCTACAAAGCTAACATCTCTCTCTACCATGTGGGCCTAATGCATTGCTCATGACAGATCTTATCCTTTGAGCCGCATTGACTTATTGGTTTGCTTCTTTTCTCTCATGCATTTAATCGCTTGTATGGTTTGCTAAAAAATGTATGGAACCGAACCATGTGGCCCTTTGGTTCGCTTTGTGCTCAAATAGTGTATGGTCTAATATGCATACATTGTGCTAAAGACTATCAAAAGTACTCCCTTCGTCCAGAAATAACTGAGTTGGTTTTGTCTAGATTCGAATATATTTAGACGCATTTTAGTGTATAGATACATTCGAATGTCGACTAACCCCAGTAAGTTATTTATGGACGGACGGAGTAGTATTTTTTAGATGCTAAAATGGAAAAGAAGATCCAACTGCTGGCAATGTTATGATTCGAGAGTCTTGATCCAATGCTGGAAATGTGTACGAATAACTTTGAATATTGACCGTTGGATCAAGACTCGCGAATCCCAATATTTCCAGCCATTGGATCTTATTTTCCATTCTAGCATCTAGAAGAATTTATTGATAGTCTTCATCACAATGAATGATATGCACAAAACTCAAAACACACTTCTCCATCATTCAAGAATCTTCTCCCTCGTTTCTCTATACCATGTTACCAGAATTTTCAAGTTTTAGATAGCTAATAATCGCTGACTTCTAAATGATATAAAAGTATAAGAACCAAGTATACACCCATACTTTATAGATGTTGATCAAATTTATATTTTTTATGCCCTACCTATTAAAATTTTATATAGTGGTGATATGTCAGACGTTTAGGTACTATTCAAAACGAATCTAGCTCCTCTGAACCATTGGATCTAATATCCCAACGGTCAGGATTGGTGCTATGGATCCTATTCAAAACTGCTCCATTGTAGTAGTAGTAGAGAGAATACAGCCTACTGTGCTATGAAATTTGTGGGGTGGTGACATGATGGTTCTTGAAAATGGTGGAGTTTTCTGTAGGTACTATTCAACACGAATCCATGTGCTATGAACCATTGGATCTAATAGTCCAACGGTAAGGATTGGTGCTAAGGATCCAATTCAAAACTGCTCCATTATAATGGTAGAGATATAGTGGTAAGATAAGAAATAACTAGTGAGTTGAAAGTGCCTTGCATGTGAGAATCAGATAATATAAGTATGACATCATTTTTTATATAAAACTATAGTAGTAGGTGAAACTCAAAAAATAGTTATACTTTCGAGCTTCGTTCATAAAGTATCCCGTGTGTTTGGTTCTTGTACTTTTTGTATAATCTAGAAATCAACCTATAGCCGTAAATAATCCGCATCCATAAAACTGATCCGTAAATAAATTATATTATATAGGAGTACATGGACAGGGCCAAGGGAAACTGCATGCCCTTTCGTCTCCAGAACCGCTCATGCATGCATCTCCTGATCTTCCTAGCGGTTCCTTTCTTCTCTATCCCATTCCTTTTCGGTCACACGGCCGGACCTCTGCAAAAGAAAAGAAGGTACCAATCACAGTCCATGGCGGCGCTGTTGGACAAGATGTACTACTTCGTGGACCCTGGCAACACCACACTATAGGTGGCGTATACCAACAGAGCGTCGGTGGTGAACGATTACATCGAGAAAATCCAAAAGCTCCTGGAGGAAACGGACGAGAAGATTGTTGGCCTCGACATCGAGTACACCAACGAGCAATCATCAACGCAGAAGGCTACTGTCGTCCAGCTATGTGTGGGCATCGATTACCTGGTCTACCACATCTGCCAGGCCGACCAGCCATGCTCAAAGCTAGCAGTGTTCCTCGACAACCCTAACATTTCCTTTCTAGGCGTCAACGTCGACAACGACCATATCAGGCTTAGGCATTCTCTAGTACCAATGGTGAACTTGGTGGACATCCAGAAGAGGTGGAAGCCTGCCGGCTCCACGAATGAGAAGGGTTCTTTGGCTGACTACGCGGTGGCCCTCATAGACATCCGTTACAAAGTCATGAAGAATAAGAAGGAGGATGTGGACCACAAGCAGTGGGGGAACATGCCCCTGACCGAAGAGCAGATGAAGTATGCAATCCTTGATGCCTACACGACCTATGAGGTATACAGGCGGATAGTGAACTTCGAGAGGGGTCAACAAACTCTCGAAATGTTAAACCAAAAAAAGAAATAAGGAAGAAGGGCAAGGGCAAGGGCAAGCAGACCAAAGAAGAAGACGAAGACTCAGAATGGTACACAATGTGACCTACGAGTATATCTTTGCGTGTCGGTATATCCTTGCTTGGTACTAATCCTACTTGTACTATACTAATCGCAGAAGTGAATGCATGTATATACTACAGGCATGCAAGGGGAGGAGGCAAGAAATAATGCAAGGAATTGCAGCAGTTTCTTTAATTTTGAATGAATTGTCTTGTCAATCAACAACCATGGCAGATTATAATTTTATAGGCGGAGTACTGCTAAAAGATACTGGATGAATGGGCACCTGAAAAAATGCTAGTAGCACTGTAGCAGCACAACCACAAAATGAATATTTGTCGATTGCCTAAATGTATATTGAGTTAGTATAGTATAAACATATATATTACTACTACTTGCTATGTACTAGTACTACTACTAGCAAAAAACCACCATCCCTACTACAAAAAAAATATGATTTCTTCCAAACAAACTAGTACTATTCCAACAATGGCTATATTTACTTATCGCAAAAATGGATGTATCTAGGCATGTTTTAGTTCTAGATATGAGTAGATCCAATCCAGTGACAATTAATATGAATCGGAGGGGAGTACTACTCTTACTATCGTACTCCACTATTGTACTACTACTACTACTAGTAGTACATACTAGTACTCCCGAATGTATGTTGACCAGTACTCCTACCTCTGTTTGCGATTATTAGGCCAGAGAGCTTTTTAAAATTGTTAGAAATTATAATAAGACCTATCCTCTTTATTGTCTTAATTCCCGTGACTCATTAATTTAGATATCTCTATTTTCTCTCAAACTCCCAATGCATGTTGTTTCATCTCTCATTATGTTCCCCTTTTTTATATAGCGTACCATGCATGTAAAACTATTTGATAATGCATAAATTAATTAGAGTTCATCTACATGGTAGTATTGCGAATTAGCCCTCTAGCTTTCCTAAACAGAGAGACTTAATACTATTCAGCTTACTACTCAACAGAGTACATCCACTGATCCACCCGACCCATCGGAAGTTAAGACTTCATGAAAAATACTCATGAGAGTACTACATCCACGAACTCATCTAGTACCTCCGTTTGAAGGAATAAGGCACACGCGCACTCCAAAGTAAAGTTTGACCAAATAGATGGAGCAACTTAAATTTACTTATATGTGTAAAATTTGTTTCATTGAATTCATATTGAAACAACTTTCCAATGATGCTAAATTTGTATAGTACCAACATTCTTTATATATATTTAGAGTAAATCTTGGTCAAACAAAAAAAAACAAGGGAGCCTTATTTCTTGGGACGGAGATAGAGTACTAGTAGTACAAAATCCACCATTCCTGGTATGCAAACAATCATTCTGCAATTAAACCAATTAACAGCAGCTTACATCACCACTAAAACTCGACGTGGAAGAAGAAACACAGCTCCTTCAAGGTAGCAGGACTGACCAGGTAATGAGGTGGCGCCGCCAGGTAAGACGAAAGGTCCTCAAACACGACCTCACACGGCTTAGCGGAGCTTGGCGCGTCGAGCTCCACCGTCACGCTGTCGGTCCTCCTCCTACCATCCTCTAGGAGAGCAGCGACGGGCATTCCACCCACATCCTTACCCTGTACACCGACAAGTCGCCCATCGTGGCCCTAACACAGACCGTAGACACAAGGGGGGCCGTGCTTACCGAGCCAATCGTCAGAACGAACACGGCGCCGTCCTGTTCCCCAACGATGATGAGCCGATGTGACGGCTCGCCTGGTAGTGGCACCATCTCCTGGAAAGCTATGGTGGTGGCATGCTGGATCTTGTGCACTTGGATCGAGTGTACCGCTTCGAGGTGGGCGATGAGCGCTGGCGGCGGGATGACGAAGTCGCAGCCGGTCTCCGTGCAAGTGCAGGGAGCATATCGGCACATGATTTCGTGCTTGTGGAGTTCGTAGTAGGGAAGCAAACTACTATAGCCTTTGTCGGCACACTCGACCCTATCCGCTGATAGGACGGCTTCCATGGCGGGCTCGTGGGTGAATCCGCCGTTAGGGTACTCGCACTTCTGGCAGGAGGTGATCTTGTAGACGCAGTTGTGGCAAACTAGATGAATATCCATGCACTGTAGAAACGAAAGTTCGAAAAATAAAATAGTTGCACGGACAAACCGACAAAAGAAAAATCAATGGATTGTGAGGGAGAAATGGAGAGACCTTGTAGACCCGCCGGGGATTGAGGGGCTAGGAGCAGGAGGAACAATTGAGAATGGTGGCTTCCATCTTCAGAGTGACCGTCCCAAGCATTGCGATTTGGGTGGGGGATATGAGGACTCTCTGATATGGCCTCGAGCCATGCCCTTCTTTTAGTATACCATAGCTGATAATCAATGAAGCTCTACCTTATTGCGCCTTTTGTTTCTGTACTAGGGTCCTTTTTGTATATTTTGAGGCCTTATTATTTACAAATTCCTGGTTTAGTTGGACAAGATTAGCGGCCTCTTTGTATTTGTGCACCACCCTTTTACTAGTAAGTTGGCACGTGAGACCCACATAATAATAAAGTATGACATATCATCACTATAAAAAATTATGCTCTGTAATAGGTAAAGCTCGAAAAAATATGAAAGAGCCACATCTATAAAAAGTAATGGTGTATATTTGTTTTCACCCAGTATACTTTGAAGGTACTGTAGTAACATGTGAAATTTATACTAGCCTAAGTTATTTAGCACTATGAAGAGCAGCCTAATATGGAAGAGAAAGAAAACATCCAGCCAGAGCTTATTTTTGGGCAGAAGCACGAGGCAAACAGAAGGAAAATTGGTCTGGACCACCACGGGCCCGAACCTTCTCTGCACTGCTGCGCCTGCGCGGTTGTACTCCATTGCACGGAAGCTTACATGGGAAGGAAGAGGTGACTGCTGTTATGCTGTCCACCTGAACAAGTGCCAGGCATAGATGCAAGAGTGGACATAGAAGATCAATGGCTTAGATTACTCAATGTTGGGAAGGTTCTAGAACTGAAGGGAAAAACCAAATTCAAAAACTATTGTACTATATAGTGGTATAGATGTTATAGATATAAAAAATCTCAGACCGGAGGGAGTAGGAAAGAGCTCACTTTATCAATTTGTTTTCACCCATCAACTCAACCATCTACGTAGGGCCCACAGATGGGGGAGGTCACGGTTGCCTTGGACGAACCACAAAATTATGACTGGGCCATCGAGTGTGGGAAGCAGAGTCAGCGTTCCGTCCACACGCATCAGCTTCATCAGCGACATTCATTGTCCCTAAGCTTTGGTAATCTGCCACATTAATATCGGATCATCTCCTTCCTACTAGTAGTATTTATCCTGTCCCCTTCCCTGCACAACCATGCATCTCTAATCCCCCGCTTCCAGCAACAATCTCCATCCTCATCTGCCATCCATGGCCACCTTCCGGCTGCCGCCCGCCATACCGGAGCGCAAAGACCCCGACATAGCCGCACAGGAGGACAATTCCCTACGCATTTGGGACTTCTCCCCGTGGAGAACAAAGTAGTAGCTGGCGTGCGCCTTCCTCGACGCTGGGTACGGTCGCCGCAAGTACCGTATGTATGGCCTCCACGACAATCCGGATGGGACATTGAAGGTCAAGTTTGTCACTTCAGGGACGCCCGTCTCCTCTATGGCCAGGCCTTCCACTGTGGCTACGAGATGGTGGTGTTCACTAGAGCCAACATTTTCACCAACTACTCGGACTAGTTCCCCAACAACGGCAACTTCATCCACAATGTCCTCCCGGAGCTGCCGATGGCTCCGGAGGTACCACCGCCATATCCGTAGGTGTCACTGATGGCTCAGGAGGTACGGCCACCTTATTCGGAGGTGCTGCCGCGTTATCTAAAGGTGTCGCTGATGGATCAGGAGGTGTCGCCAATGGCTCAGGAGGTGCCGCCGTGTTATCCGGAGGTGCCGATGAGTCAGGAGCCGGCTGTGTCGCTGGAGCTGGCGTTGGTGCCGATGTCATGAGCTGCCGTTGGCGGCGCGGACTAGTGCTAGGAGGCGTCGGACCTGCACTAGTTCATCAGTGAGTCCTTTCTATGTAAACTCGTGTTGTTATGTTAGGGGCTGTTTGGTTTAGAGGATGTCATTTAGGGATGAGGATATACCAAACCAGCTGGTTAGGGTAGTCTTTTTGTTTGGTAAAGTGGGATAAAAAGTGGTTATGGATAGCCAGTCAAAATCTATTGGACCAACTGTTTTTTTTTCATTTTCCTCTTTCACCTTGTCTTCTTCATCTGCCTCACCACTTCCCTAGCAGCGGCCACGACCACCGGTAGCTCGCCACCCTTTTTCCTTCGACCCCGTGTCAACCTGCCTGCATGGGCCCCTTCTGCCTGCCCACTCTGCCTGGCGGCCTACGCCCGCGTGCGTATTCGAACACCCGCTCTGCCTGACGGCCTACGCTATGGCCGCCCTCTTGTCGATCCCATAGGAAAGAAAAGATTGTTATTTTCTCTCGAGAGGAAGGGTGAAAGAACAAGAAAACACTTCGGAGGAGCTATCCAAAAGTGGTTGAGCTCATCTAGCACTTTTTGTGGGATATGCTCAACCACCATTTTGAGCCAAAAGTGGTTATCCATATCCCCTCCACCCTCTAAACCAAACACTGGATAACCAAAAAAAAGTGGATATCCCGTGTTATCCACTGGATAGCCACTAAACCAAACAACCCCTTAATGGTTGAATGAAGTTTCTTTTGGGACGCCCTTTCTTTTGGTACTATCGTCAAAAAAAGATTATTTTGTTACTACTCATTGTACCGTGTAGGTATAGTAGTACTGCGAATGACGATCTATTGAATATCCTTCCTCCCAATGTTTGTGAAGGAAGTGAAAATTTCGAGACTGAGAAAGTTTGAATTGCTACTCTATTGTACTCCATCAAATTACTTGACTCGGATTTTTCTAGATTCGGATGTATATAAACATGTTCTAGTGCTAGATGCATTCGAATCTGATAAATGCAAGTCAATATGATCAAATCGGTCGCCATTCAAATTCTTAGATATGGGATCATAAAGTGTGATGTAGAGATACGGCGTTGATCTTGTGGTCATTCAACTTAAAATCCAAGAAAGTTCATACTCGTTGACAGCTAAGCTTAATATCGTTTAAATTTCACCACTTACTTTTAGGTTAGCATTTTACACGATCGGTGGGAGCATATTTTACATAAAAGACCAAAAAAGGGAAATTTACATGGAGGTCCATACATTTAACCCAAAGGACCATAAAAGGAAAACTTTCGGGTTTGGTTCCTTCTCGAGAGATTAGCTGATCTGAGCCAAACTCTTCATACTACTTCCTCTTCGATTGTTTTCATAATATGGCCAAATCTGTTGCCATGCAAATTCTATCATATGGGGCCATCAGCATAAAGTATGATGTTGATATGGCCTTGACCTTGGTCGTTCGGTTTTAAATCCAAGAATGTTCATACTCATTGACAAGTAAGCTTAAATTCGTTTAAATTTCACCACTTACACTGTTTGGTTAGAATTTTACATGGATGGTGGGACTACATTTTACATCAAGGACCTAAAAAAGGGAAAATTCCATCGAGGTCCATACATTAACACAAAGGACCCTAAAACCAAACAAGGAATTAAAAGCAGGCAGGTACGACTCCTCGAGAGAGCAGCTGATCGAAAAAATCTTCTTACTTGCTTTTCGAAAATAAATTCATGTCACTTGGAAAAATGAAATTGATTATTTTTTGTTTTTAATAAGTTCGATTATTTTCAAAAGATGGCCAAATTTGCCGGCATGCAAATTCTTGGATATGGGATCATAAGCACCTAGGACCTAAAAAAGGGAAACATACATCAAGGTCCATACATTTAGCACAAAGGACCCTACAATTGAGCAAACAAAACAATCAGGTCCGGCTCCTTCTCGAGAGAGCAGCTAGTCGAGCCATACTCCTCATACCACTTCCTCTTTGATTGTTTTTAGAATATGGCTAAATATATCGCCATGCAAATTCTTGAATTTGGGATCATCAACATAAAGTATGATGTAGAGATATGGCCTTGACCTCGTGGTCGTTCGGCTTGAAATCCAAGATTTTTTCATACCCGTTGACAAATATGCTTATATTCGTTGAAATTTCATCGCTTACTTATAGATTAGCCTTTTACACGGTTGGTGGGAGTACATTCTACATCAAGGACCTAAAAAAGGGGGAAAGTAGATCGAGGTCCACACATTTAGCACAAAGGACCCTAAAATTAAGCAAGAAAAACAGTCAGGTCCGGATCCTTCTCACAGGAGTAGATGATCGAGCTATACTCTTCAGACTACTTCATCTTCGATTGTTTTCAAAATATGGCCAAATTTGTCGGCATGCAAATTCTTGGATATGGGATGATGAGCATAAAGTATGATGTAGATATGGCCTTTCTCAACACCCGGATTTTTAATCCCAGATGCCTGTTATGCCATACATCGCAATCCCAGGATTACCATTTTTGCGAGACATAACAGATTTGATATTACATTACATCATCCATTACAAACCATAATAAGGTCTTACACAAATAAAGGATCTCATGATCCAGTCTTAGTACAAACAAGTAGCGGAATAAATAGCGTAGCGGTCGGCTCCATCCTCAGTGTCACAGGCAATGCTGATGATAGGAGATGATCCTAGTTGTCGTAGCCGTCCTGCTGTCCTTCTTCCGGATAGTCCTCCTCATAGTCTGGCCACGGGAATAGCCAGGGACAAAGCTATGAGTACTCTTTAAGTACTCGCAAACTATTACTAACAAGTAAGGTAGTTCTAGTAGGAATGCTAAGTTCTAAGTTTATTTGTAAAGCTAAGTTTCAAACCTAAGCTGGGTTCAAAAACAAAGAAAGGTAAAATAAAGTTCTAAATCACCTAAGTGGTAACTGAGTTTTCATAGTCACAACTTTGTTGTGGTCAAGTCATGTCACAATTCATTTCATAAGTCATTTTGAAAACATCTGACAACAGAACAATATGGCCACTCCAATTGTCCATAACCACGGATGCGGCTATTCGAATAGTTTGACACTTTGTAGAGGTGGTACACTTTCACCACAAAATTCGATACATCTGTTATGGATAACCCTAAATCATCATACTAAGTATGCAGATAATCAAACATAACCTTTCCTTTACACACCCTAGTATAAGCACCTCTCCTATAAGCTTGGCCTCCCAACCATGGCCATCTGCCATCATGGGGACTGCATAGGTGGACAACATTGAGAGGTAGCCTCAGCTCAGACTCTCCCACAAGGGAACCAATACTAATGCATATAAACTTCTCGCTAAGCCTTACCCAATTCAGGTATTGTGGTTGTACGGTAAAATTGGATTGGTATCGCATCCGAACCCAACCATCAGTTTTCATAAAGGGCTAAGGCTCATGCCTCAACATTTTCATCATCATAAATCATTTGTGTTTCTCAACACATGCCAAAACATCTCAATAGAATGACTCATCATTCTAAGGTTTTCATCAGTCATTTTCACCAAGTATTCCCATCTAAAGTGATCAAGTTTTTGGTTTAGCTCTAACTACTAAGTTCAGAGTGTTCACTGGTGTGGGATGCTAATCTCAATCTCATGCTATAGAATGACATCTAAGTCTAACTAGATGGGCCAAGTTTTATACTCTTTATGTTTACTAAAAGATAGTAAAGCTTGTAAGTAAAACTTGGGATAGGTATAAATCAAAGAGGTATAACCAAAGCATGCCTAATGCATCTTGCTTAGGTTATCTTGCTTGCAAGGGTTAGCTTGCATTGTTAATGATGGCTTGCATAGTTAGGAATGTTGAGAATATGCCCTGGAGGCAATGATGTATGATGATATTCCTATGTATTCATAAGGTTATGGTCCATGTATGAACTACTGATATGGATCATCGAATATGTGATTTGATTGTGGAACTACATATTCATGTTGTTCATACTAATTGTCCTTGGTCATTGAGGTTGTGCTGGACACACAACTTAGACCAATGTGAAAGTCGGCAGATGACTAGGTTGCACTTGTCATGAGCATGGAGATGCTATTCCAACTTACACGGATTTGGCTAAAGAGTTTAGCGAGTCGGACTGACCCATATTGAGATGCAGCGAACAAGTCGTCATTTGCATGTCTCAATCAATGTAATCCTTAGACCTAAGGTTATTGCATAATCCGAGTTGAGGATCTCCGACTTAGGTTCTGTCAAACGTTGTTCCGTCATTGGGCAGTTATAAAGGCAGAGTTCGGGTCGACTGAGAATCAAGCTGCGTGATGTGAATAACCAAGACGGGCTTTTACCCCTCCATCCGGAGATATATTCTCTGGGCCCTCTCAGAAGATATGATTCGGAAAGCATGGCCATGCGCGTCTCGGATTAAGAGTTAACCGAGGTAGCCGACGAAGAATTAGTCGGATGAATCACTTATCTCGGATCGAGAAAGAGAGTCGGACTATTTAAGGGATGACGATCATTCGCCTATAGTCCGAAACAGTATATCGTGAGGCAAAAGGGACTCAGACGAAAGTCGCATTGGAAGGTATGTCGTCATGACTTATTGGTACTTGGGAGTTGGCACGGTCTGCTAGGAGCCGCTACCAACTGATCGATCATGAGTGAGACTCGGAATTGTGTCCGGGTTACCATGAGCCTGTTGGGTCACACACTTAAGAGCGGGAGCAAGTTTGGGTTAGACCCAAACAGGAAACCTATTTGGGTTAGAGCCAAAGTGAGACTTGGAGTGGCTAATATAGGCCTTTTTAGTGAATGGGCCACAAGTGAGTGGAGCCCACTTTCACTCCCTATATAAGCTAGGACGCAGGTGCTTAGAGCACAAGGTTAGGTCACTCCATGTGTTGGAAACCCTAGCCCTAATCCGTCATGTCGTCGCCATACCGTACCTAGCAGTCCATCGCCGGCGCTCCTCCTCGTACGTGTGGATACCGGCGGAGGTACTGTACATTCAGCACTTTGACGATCATGAAGAAGGAACGGATCATGGATCGTGGAACCGGAACGGATCGCGAGGACTGCACTGCATCAAGTGACGTGCTTCATCAATTCCGCAACTGCGCGTCTAGTGGTAATCCTCGTGGCCTTCTACCTGAGCTAGATCTTGGGATCACCGCGTAGGGAAAAAGTTTTGTTTATCTCTACGTGGCCCAACAATGGTATCCGAGCATTAGCTTCTGGTTTTAGGCTCGAGATCGCGCATATGTGATATGCGGTTAACGTTAGATTGGATCTAATTGCAGTTTTGGTGGTCGATCTATGAGATAGATCGGTTTTGTACAAAGTTGATTGGATCAACTGTACTCAGGGAATGGATGATCTGGTTTCCGTGATCTAACTGCTAAAGTCGTGGAACGACATACCCCTATCGGTCGGTTTCCACCGTCGGGGTAGACTGTGACACGTAAACCCGGATGCGGTGATCGAAGATCAAAGGGTTTGATCGAATCGGGGTCCGGATTCTTGCCCGCTATCCGGCTAGCGGGGCCGCTGGCTTCGCCCTGTCATAGCGCCTTAGATGTCGTTGCGAGTTTGACAACGCCGGTAGATATCGTATCTATGCATAACTTGTTTTTGCAGGATGATGTTGTGAATGGTATGGCTTATGTGCATGTGATGTGTGTAATCCATACGTGATCTGCGTATCATGGATTTTGTCAGCCGGCTGGAGCCTAGGTGCTGTCATCTTATTGTATAACGACCCGCGTGTCGGATTCTCTGTGTAATTTGGATTACTAGCTAGTGTAGCTGTTTGGAGAATCCGGATACCATGCAAGTCAGTGTGCAAATCGGCTACATGGTGTAAGACGGCACGTGACAAGAGTTGACACGAGTCGGATTACAGGCTTTATGGAGATGGAGATCGCCATGAAGAGAGGCATACCATTTCACATTATAATTGCTTTATTTTGTGTTATTGTTATGTCTATGTTTTACCTCTATTAGATAGTTGGTAGAATATAATCCCTCAAAGAAGGTCTTGTCGGTTTCCCTGCCAGTGCTGCACCATCACAAGTCGGACATTTTTGGTAGTGGGCTCATAAAATTGAGGTGCTATCAATTCTTGCCGACTAGGTTGGTTCGAGTCGGACTCTTACAGCGGAAGCACTTGGTAATCTAGACAGGTCTATCACAACGGTTGTGGGACTTGGGGAACAGTCGGATGGGAGCCGGGGCATGTGATGCCATCCGTCCAACATTAGTCGTATGAGATACGATTGACAAGGAGTTGTCTACCTAGGTCACTTGACGGCTAGCGGTGATGCTAAAGGTCACTAGTCGACTTGCTTATTTAGGGTCCTGAATCACCAAGTAACCATCGGAGGGGTGTTGGTTCTAGTGGGAGCATAAATATTAAAGTGTTTAATATTCTTTCTCTTTATGGATACATGTCTTAAGTGTTTTGCATATTTTCTGTTGTAGATCAATGGCACCTAGCAGTCTTCCTCAGATTTCTGGTTTTGCTTTGAGAACCATCTTAGAGAAAGATAAGCTAAATGGAACTAATTTCACCAACTGGTATCGTAATATGAGAATTGTTCTCAAACAAGAAAAAAGGGATCGTGTCCTAGACAACCCACTTCCAGCTGAGCCGGATGAGAATGTGACTGTCGCAGCCACCAATGCCTACCGTCAGATTTGTGATGAATCCACAGAGATTAGCTGTCTTATGCCTGCTCACATGGAACCGGACTTGCAGCAGTAGTTCGAGAATGTTGAGGCCTACGATATGATCGAAAGCCTCAAAAGTATGTTCCAGGCTCAGGCAAAGACTGAGAGGTATCAAGTCTCTCAGGCCTTGTTGAGCTGCAAGCTTAAGGATGCCGATCCACTGAGTCCGCATGTGATCAAGATGGTTTGTTACGTGCAGTCTCTAGAAAGGCTTGGCTACCCCATAAGCGAAGAGTTCGCTACAGACATAATTCTGAACTCTCTTCCTAGTGCGTATGGTCAGTTCATATCGAACTACCACATGCATGGTATGGATAAGAAGCTCACTAAATTACATGGGATGCTCAAGCAGGCTGAGGCAGATCTCAAGAAAGGTGCCAGTCAAGTGTTGATGGTACAAAACAAGGCTAAGTTCAAGAAGAGTTCTTGGACTAAGAAGAATAAGGCAAAGTCAGGAGGTAAGGCGGAGGACCCAGTCCAAAGCGCTTCCTCAGGGACTAAGCCATCTCCTACAGCCGGATCCACTTGCTTCTACTGCAAGTCGGATGGCCACTGGAAGAGGAATTGCAGCAAGTATCTGGCTAATAAAGCCAAGAGCGGAGGTGTGACTTCCGGCTCAGGTACACTTGTTTGCAATGTTATAGACATTTATCTTGCTGATGCACCTGGTAGTTCTTGGGTATATGATACAGGATCAGTCATTCACATCTGCAACTCGTTGTAGGGACTGGTAAGAACTAGGAGCGTTGCAAGAGGCGAGGTTGACATTAGAGTCAGAAACAAAGCGGGAGTCGTTGCGTTGGAAGTCGGCACAATGGAACTTCATTTACCTTCTGGATTCATAATGGAGCTAAATAATTGTTATTATGTTCCAGTTCTTAGTCGAAACATCATTTCTGCCTCATGTTTGATGAGACAGGGCTATGAGTCGAATATTAAGAATAATGGTTGTTCTTTATATTTGAATGATATGTTTCATGGCTTTGCGCCCGTCCGGGACGGGTTATTTATTTTGAATCTTGAGGGTGAATCTGTCTATAATATAAAGTGAAAAGGTTAAAACCAAATGATCTGAATACGACTTACTTTTGGCATTGTCGGCTTGGTCATATAAGCTGGAAACGCATGAAGAAGCTCCATGACGATGGACTCCTAACTTCGTTCGACTTGGAGTCGTTCGAGACATGCGAATCCTGCCTTCTCGGCAAGATGACCAAGACACCTTTTGCAAAGAGTTGTGAAAGGGCGTCCGACTTATTAGGACTAGTACATAGTGATGTATGTGGCCCAATGAGCACGACAGCTAGAGGTGGTTATGAGTACTTCATTACCTTCACTGATGATTTTGGGTAGATATGGATATATATACTTGATGAAACATAAGTCGGAAGCCTTTGAAAAGTTCAAGGAATTCTAGAATGAGGTACAAAATCAACTTCGCAAGAAAATAAAGTTTCTTCGGTCGGACCGAGGAGGCGAGTACATGAGCCATGAGTTTGATGACCATCTAAAGAGTTGTGGAATAGTTCCCCAGCTCACTCCTCCAGGAACGTCGCAGAGAAACGGTGTGTCGGAAAGGAGGAATCGGACCTTGTTGGACATGGTACGATCAATGATGAGTCGGATAGATCTACCTTTATCATTTTGGGGTTATTTTCTAGAAATTGCAGCGTTCACACTAAACAGAGTACCATCAAAGTCGGTAGAGAAGACACCGCATGAGATGTGGACTGGCAAGAAGCCGAGTTTGTCTTTTCTTAAGATTTGGGGTTGTGAAGCTTTTTTCAAGCGACTTTAGTCGGACAAGCTTACAGCTAAGTCGGATAAGTGTATTTTCGTGGGATATCCGAGGGAAACCATGGGTTACTACTTCTACAACCGAGAAGAGGGCAAAGTGTTTGTCGCTCAAAACGGTGTCTTCCTTGAGAAAGAGTTTCTCAATCGGGGAGTCAGTGGGAGTATGGTGCATCTCGAATAAATTCGAGAGATACCGGCTAGCAGCGAGTCGGCAAAAGCCTTAGAGGTTGAGCCGGACGTGGTACCTGAGCCGGAAATTGCACCGACACTGCGAAGATCACCCAGATTGCGAAGTGTTCGTGATGTATTGCTGTTAGCCAGTGATGAGCCGGCAACTTATTCGGAAGGGATGATGGGTTCTGATTCTGAGTCATGGCTTGGAGCCATGAGATCCAAATTAAAGTCCATGGATGAAAATCAAGTTTGGAACTTGGTTGATCTGCCAGACGGTGCAAGACCTGTCGAGTGCAAATGGATCTTTAAGAAGAAAACTGATATGGATGGAAATGTTTCTATCTATAAAGCATGGCTTGTCGCGAAGGGGTTCCGACAAGTTCAAGGAGTTGACTACGATGAGACTTTCTCTCCTGTAGCGATGCTTAAATCAGTTTAGATCATGTTAGCTATAGCAGCCTATTTCGACTATGAGATATGGCAGATGGATGTCAAAACGGCTTTCCTTAATGGAAATTTAACCGAGGACGTGTATATGATACAGTCCGAGGGTTTTGTCGATCCGGATAATGCTGACAAGGTATGCAAACATCGGAAATCCATTTATGGGTTGAAGCAATCATCTCGGAGTTGGAACATTCGCTTTGATGAGGTAGTCAAATCGTTTGGCTTCATCAAGAGTGATCATGATTATTGTTTATACAAGAAGTTTAGTGGGAGCAAAGTAAACTTTCTGATCTTATATGTGGATGACATATTACTGATTGGAAATGATGTCCAGATGTTGCAAGAGACACATGAATCATTGGAAAAGAGTTTTTCGATGAAAGACTTGGGTGAGGCGACTTACATACTAGGAATCCGGATCTATAGAGATAGATCAAGGCGGCTCATTGGATTGAGTCAAAGTACATATTTGGACAAAGTGTTGAAGAAGTTCAACATGGAATCGTCTAAGAAGGGGTTCTTACCGATGTCCCATGGCGTAAAACTTAGCAAGACTCAGTGTCCTTTGACAACTGATGAGCGAAGTCGGATGAGTACGATTCCGTATGCTTCTGCAATCGGATCCATCATGTACGCTATGATTTGTACTAGGACGGATGTTTCCTATGCTCTAAGTGTTGTGAGCGGATACCAGGCTGACCCTGGAGAGATCCACTAGGCAGCGGCTAAAAATATCCTCAAGTACTTGTGAAGGACTAAGGATATGTTCCTGGTTTATGGAGGTGAGGATAAACTCACTGTAAAGGGTTACACGGATGCGAGTTATCTCACTGAATCGGATGATTCTCGTTCGCAATCCGGATATGTGTTTGTGATAAACGGAGAGTCTATGAGCTGGAAAAGTTCAAAGCAAGAAACGGTGTCTGCGTCTACGACAGAGGCTGAGTATATTGCTGCCTCGAGGCGGCAAAGGAAGCCATTTGGATGAGGAATTTCCTCATGGATCTTGGTGTGGTTCAGGGCTCGTCCAATCCGTTAGACGTGTATTGTGACAACAATGGTGCTATTGCACAAGCCAAGGAACCTTATTCGCTAGTTCGTGGATCAAGGTGATATCAAGTTATGCAAGGTACACACAGATGCAAACATTGCGGATCCGTTGACAAAGCCACTTCCATAGCCGAAGCATGAGGCGCACCTGACAGCAATGGGCATTAGATGCCTAGACATGTGATGTCGAAAGATTGACTCTAGTGCAAGTGGGAGACTTTTGGGAATATGCCCTAGAGGCAATCATGTATGATGATATTCCTGTGTATTCATAAGGTTATGGTCCATGTATGAGCTGCTGATATGTATCATCGAATATGTGATTTGATTGTGGAACTACATATTCATGTTGTTCATACTAATTGTCCTTGGTCATTGAGGTTGTGCCGGACACACAACTTGTACCAATGTGAAAGTCGGCAGATGACTAGGTTCCACTTGTCATGGGCATGGAGATGCTATTCCAACATACACGGAATCCTTAGACCTGAGGTTATTGCACAATCCGAGTTGAGGATCTCCGACTTAGGTTCTATCAAATTTTGTTCCATCATTGGGCAGTTATAAAGGTGGAGTTCGGGTCGATTGAGAATCAAGCTGCGTGATGTGAATAACCAAGACAAGATTTTGCCCCTCCATCCGGAGAGATATTTTCTGGGCCCTCTCGGAAGATATGATTCGGAAAGCATGGCCATGCGCGTCTCGGATTAAGTGTTAACCGAGGCAGTCGACTAAGAATTAGTCGGATGAATCACTTATCTCGGATCGAGAAAGAGAGTCGGACTATTTAAGGGATGACGATCATTCGCCTATAGTCCGACAAAGTATATCGTGAGGAAAAAGGGACTCAGACAAAAGTAGCATTGGAAGGTATGTCGTCATGACTTATTGGTACTTGGGAGTTGGCACGTTCTGCTAGGAGCCGCTACCAACTGATCGATCACGAGTGAGACTCGGAATCGTGTCCAGGTTACCATGAGCCTGTCGGGTCACACACTTAAGAGCGGGAGCAAGTTTGGGTTAGACCCAAACAGGAAACCTATTTGGGTTGGACCCAAATAGAGACATGGACTTAGTCAGCAAGTGAGACTTGTAGTGGCTAATATAGGCCTTTTTAGTGAATGGCCAACAAGTGAGTGGAACCCACTTTCACTCCCTATATAAGCTAGGGCGCAAGTGCTTAGAGCACAAGTTTAGGTCACTCCATGTGTTGGAAACCCTAGCCCCAGTCTATCATGTCGCCGCCATACCGGACCTAGCAGTCCATCACTAGCGCTCCTCCTCGTACGTGTGGATACAGGCGGAGGTGTTGTACGTTCAGCACTTCGACGACCGTGAAGAAGGAACGGATCGTGGGTCGTGGAACCGGAACGGATCGCGAGGACTGCACTCTATCAAGCGACGTGCTTCATCAATTCCGCAACTGCGCGTCTAGTGGTAATCCTTGTAGCCTTCTACCTAAGCTGGATCTTGGGATCACCGCGTAGGGAAAAAGTTTTGTTTATCTCTACGTGGCCCAACAAGGAAACTTGCAAGTGTTAGCTTGCAAGGGTTAACTTGTATAATGCTAGCTTGCTAACAATAGCTTGCCTTGGTTGGTGAAGTGGTTGAAATTCTCCTCGTCTTCCTCAGGGTAGAACTCTTCCTCCTTGTAGACTTGTTCGGTACTATCGTCTATAAATACATATGGAAATACACAATCACCAAACAATACTTAACTAGTCTATTTAGTATACTAAGGCACACACTTGATGATCTAGTATCATCACATTCATCCCAAGATTTAATGAACTAGTTTCATTTATTTTATTTGAGAAAATTAATTTCTACTCATTGAAATTGTTTAAGGTTTAATATTCTCCAATTAAAATATGGGATCATGTGGACACATGACATCGCCACATATTCTAATACATGGGAATGTGATTTAAATGTTGGATCACATTTTATAAGGTTTAAGATCAATGATTAAATGATTTAAAGTGACTAGAATGCCTATATAGCATTATTTTGGTACTAGTCCAAAGTCACTACATGCAAAAATAAATATTATTACATATTCAGATAGGTATTGTCAAATGTGATTTTTGAGAGTTGGAATCAACTCGAAAACTATTATGGTTGATTTTGAAAAATGTTTGAATGCAGAAAAGTCTCTGTCTTGTTATTTTTGCTATATGTGATCTATAACTCTATATGATTGGAGGCGAACACTAATGGGCTGGCCCAGTTACACTCCACGATGCGGCTGGTAACTGATAGGATGGGTCCACATGTCAGTGGCACAACTCAACGCAAAACTGTACGGGGCGATGTGGACCGTGCGATTAGAACCTAGATGGTTCATCGTCGATGACGAACCCGTGGCGGCTCGGTGAGGGTGAAATGGGGGCATACCAAGGCTCTAGCTAGTGTGGTGATGGGGGACTCACGCGTGGTCACGGCAGCTCCTGGGGTTGACGAAATCGACGGGGCTCTTCCTCCTTTTTTGCGGCGGCTCCAGGGAAAATTCTGACGAACGGTGGCTCGAGCAGCTCTAGAGAGAGGTGGGGAATGGTCAGTGATGAGAGGGGAGGGTTGGAGTGTGGAGATTTGGTGCGGGGGAGGGCTCCTTATATAGGTCGACGAGGGGACCATGCGGCACGACGGTGAGCTTGTTGGTGACATTGATACATGCTGCTAGAGGCATGGGCTAGGTAGGCGGACGGTGGGCTGCCTCCTGGCGATCAGCTACGACGTAATGGTAATGCTAGGGGCGCTGGCATTTGGTCGGGAAAGGGCGACGCTCTACACGATAGAGGCGGTGGTCGACGCGGTTCACTGCGGTTGCTGGTCGCGCGGCGGGGAAAGGGGTTGTCTGGGAGTGAGCTGGGGTTAAGGCAGAGCGGCGCGTGCAAGAGGGGAACGAGGCGTGGCTTGTGCGGGCATGTCGGGGGCGGCGCTCTGGCATGCTCTGTGCATGGCGCAGAGGCGGTGGGCGCGAGCGTGCCTCAGTGGTCCAGTGCTCGGCTGTGTCGTGGGGTGGACAAGGGAGCGCGGTAGGGTGCGTCGGATCTAGGGGGTGTGCTGGTTAGGCCCTGCGGTGTCTGTGGCCCGTTGTCCACGCTTGGCCGGCGGTGCCCAAGAACGGGCGGCGCGCAACTGCTGCTCTAGGATAAATGGTATCCTGGTTATGGTCTAGTTAGAGCCAGGGGAGACAAGGGAACAAGATTGAGCTCAATTCGCTCGACAAAGCATTGATTCAAATAGTGTTAGTTAGGCAGATTTAATTTTGCTCCCAAGGTGTTCAACACAATGGCTGCAAGAACAAAAAATTTGAATTTTGAAAAGATTATTTGTGGGTGTGTTGATCTTATGCTTGAGCATCTGTGGTTGCTTGGGATTGTCAAGGTGAACTCATTTGAGTGGTTTTTGAAAAAGTGAGATCTATGTACCTACACTTGATTCCATTTTCAAATGTCCTTTAAAATTATTGTTCAAATGTTTTTTTAAGATTTCAAAGTGGGCCTTGGTAGATCTTTACTTGTACTAGCAAGGGGTGAAAACAGTTAGAAATGTTTATGTTGGAATTTGAGTTCTAGGAACACCTAGAGTGACCTAGTGGATTAAAATGGCAAAAGTGACCATCTGCCTTTATTAATTTCAATTGATTTCTTTTTCTTTGGATTTTGTTTGGGAATGATCCAGATGATGTGGCATTCACCTTAGAATCATTTAACAACCATTATACAAACAAACATGGCAATTTCAAACAATTCCATATTAATGCAACACACATATGCATTCTTAATTATTTAAATGAGAAAAAAATTTTGTTAACCCTAAATTGGGTGATTTGGATCTTGATAACCTTGATTAAATTTTTGGGATGTTACAGCCTTGACCTTCGTGGTTCATCTTGAAATTTAAGAATGGTTCATACTCGTTGATAACTAAGCTTAAATTCGTTTAAATTTCACCACTTACTTTTAGGTTAGAACTTTACACGATCGATCGGAGTACATTTTACATCAGGAACCTCAAGAAAGCAAATATTACACCTAGGTCCATATATTTAGCATAAAGGAGCGTAAAAGGAAAATTTTCTGGTTCGACTCCTCATACATTGTAGCTATTTCGATAACCTATGTGGGTCCCATCTTATGGCAAAAGTTCACCTTATACATAGGTGACATTGAGTTAATGTCGTACATTTAGTCAAAGTTTATCAAATTTGACTCTGACCAGAAGTAATGCACGTCCTAATTTGGGAAGGAGGGAGTACTACTTGTTTCACAAAAGAAGAAAAAAGGAGCGCTCCTCACTCTTGAACCAACTTGCCATGGGTCTGCTTGGTGCTTCCTCTTCCTAGGGTACGGAGGTGGAGTAGTGCAGAGTAGGTAGGCTACTCGGATCATAATGGTGAGCATCCAATGCGATGGGACGTTTTTTTTTTTTTGCTGGCCAGATAAACCAATCCCTTGTCCATCAGTTAAGTAGTACTCGTACTTGTATTAGTAGTACTACCAATGGCGATCTTTGGAATATCCTTCCACCCCCTGGATGTTTGTGAAGGAAGTGAAAATTTCAAAACCGGGAAAGTTTGAATTGCTACTCTATTGTACTACTACTGTAGTAGTAATACTTTTTGCCGCCAAGGACCAAAATGGTTCCCACCAATGCAGTTGACGAACACGCTAGACAAAGACACGGAGCCGCCGACAAAGAAACGGAGACACCAATGGCAGGTTGTCGGTCGACGCGCATGCGCAGCGCCATTTTGTGGATGAGGGAGAGATCAGCCGGCCGGGGTGTGGGGGTGGTGATGGGGGAGTGAAGGAGAGAGAAAACACATTTTGTTTTGTGTGCTTATATATTGTGGTCCTGAAATTTACTCTACTCACTGTACCCTATACCTTGTGTCAGGAATCCATCCCAGCTTTGCTCTGACATCGCACCGCCTTCAAATCCTCCTCTTCGCAGCTCTCTCACTGCCTCCTCTATGCTCATACAATCTCTTCTCGCTCTTTTTTTAACAAGAAAAAAGGAAATAAATTCTTCTTACTTGCTTTTCAGAAAATAAATTCATGTCACTTGGAAAAATGAAATTGATTATTTTTTGTTTTTAATATCTTTGATTGTTTTCAAAAGATTGCCAAATTTGTCGGCATGCAAATTCTTGGATATGGGATCATAAGCATAAAGTACATTCTACATAAAGGACCTAAAAAAAGGGAAAATTACATCGAGGTCCATACATTTAGCACAAAGGACCCTAAAATTGAGCAAAGAAAACAGTCGGGTTCGGCTCCTTCTCGAGAGAGCAGCTGGTCGATCCATCCTCTTCATACTACTTCCTCATTGATTGTTTTCAAAATATGGCCAAATCTGTCGTCATGCAAATTCTTGAATATGGGATCATCAACATAAAGTATGATGTAGAGATATGGCCTTGACCTCATGGTTGATCGGCTTGAAAATCCAAGATTTTTTCATACTTGTTGGCAACTATGCTTAAATTCGTTGAAATTTCATCACTTACTTTTAGGATAGCATTTTACACGGTCGGTGGGAGAACATTCTACATCAAAGACCTAAAAAAAGGGGGAAATTACATCGAGGTCCATACATTTAGCACAAAGGACCCTGAATTTGAGCAAAGAAAACAATCGCGTTCTGCTCCTTCTCAAGAGAGAAGTTGATCGATCCATACTCTTGATACTACTTT
This sequence comes from Avena eriantha, assembly GCA_910589775.1. NCBI lineage: Eukaryota > Viridiplantae > Streptophyta > Magnoliopsida > Poales > Poaceae > Avena > Avena eriantha. The sequence continues at coordinate 228,019,852 of OU342741.1, forward strand.
CTCTTTGATTGTTTTCACAATATGGCCAAATCTATTGCCATGCAATTTCTTGGATACTCGATCATCAGAATAAAGTATGATGTAGAGATGTAGCCTCGACCTTGTGGTCATTCGGCTTGAAATCAAAGAATGTTCATACTCGATGACAACTATAAGCTGAAATTTGTTTAAATGTCACCACTTACTTTTACGTCAGAATTTTACACGGTCGATGGGAGTACATTTTACAACAAGGACCTAAAAAGGGGAAAATTACATCGAGGTACATACATTTAGCACAAAGGACCCTAATATTAAGCAAGCAAAACAGTAGGGTTCGGTTCCTTCTCGAGAGAGTAGCTGATCGAGCCACACTCTTCATACTACTTCATCTTCGATTGTTTTCAAAATATGGCCAAATTTGTCGATATGAAAATTCTTTAATATGGGAACATCAGTAAAGTATGATGTAGATATGGCCTTGACCTTGGTCGTTCGTCTTGAAATACAAGAATGGTTCGTACCCGTTGACAACTATGCTTAAATTTTTTTAAATTTCAGCACTTACTTTTAGGTTAGAACTTTACACTGTCAATCGGAGTACATTTTACATAAGGGACCTCAAAAAAGAACAAATTACATCGAGGTCCATACATTTAGCATAAAGGACCCTAAAAGGAAAATTTTCTGGTTTGGCTCCTTCTCGAGAGATCAACTGATCTGAGCCAAACTCTTGATACTACTTCCTCCTTGATTGTTTTCAAAATATGGCCAAATTTGTTGCCATGCAAATTCTCTCATATGGGTTCATCAACATATTGTATGATGGTTAATATATATGGCCTTGACCTTGGTCGTTCGGCTTGAAATCCAATAATGGTCATACACGTTGACTAGTAAGCTAAAACATCGTCGAAAGTTCACCACTTAGACTTTTAGGTTAGAATTTACATGGGCATGGAAGTACATTTTACATCAAGGACATAAAAAGGGAAAATTACATCGAGGTCCATAAATTTGGCACAAAGGACCCTAAAATTAAGCAACAAATACAGTCGGGTTCGGCTCCTTCTCGAGAGAGTAGTGGATCGAGCCATACTCTTCATACTACTTCGTCTTCAATTGTTTTCAAAATATGGCACAATTTGTCGAGGTATAAATTTTTGAATATGGGATCATTACCTTGGTCATTCATCTTGAAATCCCATAATGGTTCATACTCGTTGATCACTAAGCTTAAATTTGTTTAAATTTCACCACTTACTTTTAGGTTAGATTTTTACACGGTTGGTCAGAGTACATTTTACACCAGGGACGCAAAAAAAGCAATAATTACATTGAGGTCCATACATTTATCATAAAGCTCCCTAAAAGAAAAGAAATTCTGGTTCGACTCCTTCTCGGGAGATCAGCTGATCTGAGCCAAACTCTACACACTACTTCCTTTTCGATTGTTTTCAAAATAGTGCAATTTTTGGCCATGCAAATTCTCTCATATGGGATCATCAACATAAACTATGATGTTGATATGGCTTTGACCTTGGTCGTTCGGCTTGAAATCCAATAATGGTCATACTCGTTTACAAGTAAGCTTAAAATCGTCGAAATTTCACCACTTACACTTTTAGGTTAGAATTTTACATGGGTGTGGAAGTACATTTGACATCAAGGACCTAAAAAACTGACAATTACACCAAGGTCCATACATTTAGCACAAAGGACCCTTATATTAAGCAAGGAAAACAATCGGGTTTGACTCCTTCTCTAGAGAGCAGTTGATCGAGCCATACTCTTCACACTACTTCATCTTCGATTGTTTTCAAAATATGGCCAAATTTGTCGGCATGCAAATTCCTGGATATGGGATCATATGCATAAAGTATGGTGTTGATATGGCTTGACCTTGTCCATTTGTCTTGAAAATCCAAGAATATGGTTCATACTCGTTCACAACTAAGCTTAAATTCGTTTAAATTTCACCACTTACTTTTAGCCTAAAATTTTACACGGTCGGTGGGAGTACATTTTACATCAAGGACCTAAAAAGGGAAAATTACATGGAGGTCCATACATTTAGCACGAAGGACCCTACAAAGGAAAACTTTTTGTTTTGTCTCCTTACAGAGAGACCAGTTGATCTAAGCCAAACTCTTCGTACTACTTCCTCTTCGATTATTTTCAAAATATGGCCAAATCTGTTGCCATGCAGATTCTCTGATATGGGATCATCAGCATAAAGTATGATGTTTATATGGCCTTGACCTTGTTCGTTCGACTGAAATCCAAGAATGTTCATACTCATTGACAAGTAAGCATAAAATCGTCTAAATTTCACCACTTACACTTTTAGGTTAGAATTTTACATGGTGTCTGGAAGTACATTTCACATCAAGTACCCAAAAAGGGAAAATTACATCGATGTCCATACATTTAGCACCCCCCCTAAAAATAAGCAAGGAAAATAGTCGTCTATGGCTCCTTCTCGAGAGAGCAGCTGATCGAGCTATACTCTTCGTACTACTTCATCTTCGATTGTTTTCAAAATATGTACAAATCTATCAGCATGCTAATTCTTGGACATGGCATCATCACCATAAAGTATGATGTTGATATGTCCTTGACCTTGGTCGTTCGGCTTGAAATCCAAGAATTTTCATACTCGTTGACAACTAAGCTTAAATTTGTCAAATTTCACAACTTACACTTTTTGGTTAGAATTTTACACAGATGGTGGGGGTACATTGACACCAAGGACCTAAAAAGGTAAAATTACACTGAGGTCAATGCATTTAGCATAAAGGACCATAAAATTTAGCAAAGAAAATAGTCACGTTCGGCTCCTCGAGAGAGCAGATGATCAGGCCCTACTCTTCATACTACTTGCTCTTCGATTTACAAGAAAGATTTATTGAGGAGGGAATTGGGAACCGAGTTGTACTATTCTGAAGGGAACTGGAGTAGAGGAACATGCGTCCGTTTTCATTTTATTTGACCTCGCCTATATGCTCTATCCCCACTTCTATGCCAAGCGCCGCCATTCTCTCCTCCATAATGCTGCTTTCTAATCCTGTTCACCGCACAATATGAGAGTGTTTATTCTTCTCCCTGTCCCGCCTGCCACCATCGATCTTCCTTCTTTTCCAGAAAACCAAGTCAAGCCACTGTCCCAACTTCCATCAGTTCCCTTGCAATGGCAGGACCGAGCAGACAGTGATGATTCTGAGCTGTTCCAGCATGTTTTTACCGAAGGCCCGCTTCAAGAACTCATAACCAGATGCGACGTCATCACCGCTGCAAGCCTTGCCGGTTCGTCCAAACATCTCCTTGACTCGGCAAAGTATAGTGCAAATTTACATGCTTCACAGCCGTTTGGCCTCCCCTGTATTCTTCATTCTCACCTGACTAAGAAACCATGGGAATGCAACGAGTACTTCGAGGGCAAAGGCATGACATGCAAGCTAACGCCGCTGGACAGGTTCTCCTCCGAAGCTGTGTTCCCAAATTGTATGGGTAAGAAGTGGGTAGGTGCCAAAGGAGATTGGATCGCCACTGTTGAGTCCGAGTGCAAGTGGGAGTTTGTCAATGTGTACACTCATCAACACGTTCCTCTCCCACAAGTCAATGAGTTTTTACCCACCATCGATCCGTTTACATTCATGAATAATGATCGCCCTATTCTCCTCCGGAAGATTGCTATTTGCCGAGCTCCCATAGCTGCGGCTGATTATTTAGATTTCTCTCTTGTCGCTATCTTTGACTACTCAATTGTTACCCTTGATGGCGATGAGTATGCATGGACAGTTCTTGAAAATCAGCTGAAGTGCTATTTCAGATACAGCGATGCACTTATCCACAAGGGTCTAGTGTTTGTAGCCACTGAGAGTGGTAGTGTTTATGTTTGGAATCATCTATATTTTGGTATGTTTGATCCATTCATGTTCTAAACACTAGATTTAGTTTTAATGCATGTAAACTAGTGTTTGCTGATTTGCCGTCATTTCTTTTTGTAAGTCCTATTCTGCTCCCGTAACCACCTGTCACGTATCTCGATGAGGGAAACCTTGATGCCATAGATGATGACGAGCACGAACCTGGTTTATGGTTCTTAGCAATATCTGTAGATGGATCTCGCCTTCTTCTTATCCATACCATGGGCGTTACTGATGAGGAGTTTTATGGCGGTACTTATTATGGTCATGGCAATCTTGTTGCTGATCATAGTGTTGATTGCTGCGGTCGCACTTGTGGCACCTATGCTATTGGGTTTGGATGCAAGGTGTACTCAAAGGACTCTTCTTACTTGTGTCCACCTAAGCCATGGATAGAGATTGCTAACCTGGGAGCATATTCCCTTTTCCTTGGATTGAACTATCCGATTAATATTGTGGTAGGCGTATAGATATTATCCCAGGATATCTGACGAGAAGCAACTTTGTCTACACCTCTCACCATGCAATAGGACTTGGATATACGCCGTTTCCTGAAATATGCTGCTTCAGTCTAGATACCAAAGAAGCAGATGTTGGTTTCTCAACCAACGTTGCATGGAAAACTCTGGAGACTCCATTATGGTTCGTCCCGAGCATCGCCAATGCCTGTGATTGGAACCAAACTGCCGTAATTAATCGTAATACTATGTAATAGGATAGCTCAGTTTAGATCAAGTGCAGTAGATGGTCCTGCTTTTCTTTTGTAACTTGGCCTTGTCACAAACTCATAATCTAGACAAGGCTTTGGGCATTTTGAGTTGCCTACGGAGGTCACATACGGGAATTAATGCGAGAAGGAGGCATGGATACAAAAGCATACTTGATCGTCAGTTTTGTTTCTTCCATTGACGAGTGTTCGGAGAAAAGGGCAAACCGAATCTGTCACTTTGAAATGCTATTGAATATGTCCAAGTGATGCTGAATGTGAACTGTGAATCTGTCATTTTTTCTTTCTTATTATGTACTACTACATCTTTCAAATTCTACTAAACCTATCAAAAGTTTTGTTCGGTACTTGTTCAGACCGACTGGTCGAGTGCAGAATTTCAATGTTCGCATTGCTTTCCTTTTGAATCAGTCCTTGCTACATCTATTGAATTTCAATGTTCGCATTGCTGAATCTATCAATTATTTTGGTCACTGTCTGTGTGCTGCCACAATCTGTCAAGTGCTGCTGAATATGAACCAGAAATCTATCTGATATTTTTACGGTCTATTCTATACTGCTGAATCTTCCAAATTCTCCAGAATCTGTCAAATGTTTTGTCATTACTATTAGTACAATATTTTGTAGAACAAACTGTGATGTACTAGTACTTGGTTAGATGAAGTGCATCAGATTGTCTTGCTTTTATTTTGAAACTTAGCATTGTCACAATTATCTAGATGAGTCTTGGGCATTTTGGGTTGCTATGGGCGGTCACAGAGGCATTGACGTAAAGAGGAGGTACTCACACATAAGCAGACTTGATCATCAGTTTTTCTTGCTCCAATGATTGAGTCTATTCGGAGAACAGGACAAACTGATCGTGGGCCATGTTTTTTTAGCTGGAACAAGAACTGATTCTCTCTGTACTGCTATTGAATTTCAAGAAGGAAAGCTACTGAATCTCTCAAATGTTCTGTCGTTTCGAATCAGGCAGAGCACATCACAATGCAATTTTTATTAACCAGGAGAAGAAATCTAGTACTCCCTCCGATCCAAATTAATGTTCTCACATTTGTCTAGATTCTGACAATCTAGTCATGTTTTAGTGCTACACATGTCCGAGTCTAGCCCAATCCAACAACATTAATTTGGATCGGAGGGACTGGAGTAGCTCATTTGGCCCCTCTTTAGCCCAAAACATTTTAATTCAGTCTTTTCGGGGTCAGGTACTGCTGACCACACGCCAGCGGAAATTTTAGAAAGGAGCCCATGGAGCGTAGCCGAGAACATATTAGTTCGGCCTTTTACGGGTCAGAGGAATGCTGAGCATAGGCCACTGAAATTTGAGAATGAAGCCCATGGAGCATAGCTTATGCAATATAATCCACGTAGAGCAATAGCCAAACTCTTTTTAATTCGGCCTTTTGGGAATTGCCCTCCACCTCTCATAATAAAAAAACTCTGCATACCCATGTTTTTAAGTAAATACCCCATTATGTGGCATTTTATAAATTGAGATGCTAGGAGCGCTGCCCTATTATATCTTAAAAGAGATAAACATAGACACACAAAATATTTTAAGAAGACTAATACAGACGTTGTAGTACTGATAAAAGTTTAATGATATTTTTTCTATAAATATCTTTGTTGTATTTGACACTCAGTTTACGTTTATTTTATTTGAAGGTCTTTTGTTCGAATCGCCTTTGTGTGTGTGTGTATCTTGGGTTTACATTTTTTGTTCTAGCAATATCGCATTACGGAGAGGCTGACATCACGGACCCAACAGGATGCAACGTCCCTAGAGTTTGTTTTGACGGTGGGTTCGAAACAAAAGTTTAAATACTTGTACAGAGAGGCTCGCATCGGGGACCCACCAGACAGAACATACAAGGCTGCATCGGGGATCCTTAAGCCAGAACATTGCAGAGAGGTTGATATAAGGGACCCAGAAGTAAGACCATACACGGTTGCCACTGTGGAAACAGCGGACGCGGCCGAAAAAAAAGTCTATCACACACACGTTGCACTTACAGAGAAGCTGACATGTCGGACCCAGCAGGCCCAAGCATAGCCCATGAAACTAGCCTATCAGCCCCAAGCATAGCCCAATACATTTTAATTTGGCCTTTTCGTGGTCTTGTGGCCACCGACCATAGCCCATTCAATTTAGGAGTAAGCCCATGGAATATAAGCCATGACGAATAGGGCATCCGCCCCGAGTTACCCCAGAATCTTTTTAATTCGGCCTTTCTGAGCATTTTTAATCCTTTGTACTCTGAGGCTGACATCTGGGACCCCAAAAACAGTCCAATATACACACGTTTCTTTCAAATAGAGGTTGTCAGCTGGGACCCAGCTTATACACGTTTCCTGCATAGAGGTGGTTGACTTTCAAACAGTGGACATGACGAACAAAGTACATCATACGCACGTTTCATTTACAGAGAGGATGATATGTGGGACCCAGCAGTGCTACCTTATACAGATGCTACAACGAGCAACATAGCATGTTCGAAACAGGGAGGTGCAAGCGAGAAAAAAGTTCAGCATGTACACGTTTCTTTTAATGAGAGGCTGAAATGGGGGACCCAGCAGCGTGAGCAAACGACAGAATCGTCGAGCAACGTTATCTAGTTCGGAACAGGGTAGCGCTAGAGAACAAAAAAATTCCATCATACCCATGATTCTTCTAATGTGAGGCTGACATAAGGGACCCACCAGCCTAAATAAACGGATGATGCAGCGAGCAAAGCTATCAAGTTTGGAACACGAAGGCACGACAGAGGGTTAAAAATCCATCATACACATGTTTCTTCTAATGAGAGGATGACATGTGGGGCTCAGGAGGTTGGTTAAACGGTAGATGTGTCGAGCAGCGCATCAACTCGGAATGGGGTAGTGCGAGCCAAGGAAAAAAACATACACACGTTTCTTCTAATGAGAGGATGACATGTGGGGCTCAGGAGGTTGGTTAAATGGTAGATGCGTCGAGCAGCGCTATCAACTTGGAACGGGGTATCTCCAGCGAAGGAAAAAATTCCATCATACACACGTTTCTTCTAATGAGAGGATGACATGTGGGGCCCAACATCGTGATTAAATAGTAGATGCATCGACCAACGCTATCAACTTCGGAACAGGGTAGCGCGAGCGAAGGAAAAAAAATTCCATCATGCACATGATCCTTCTAATGAGAGGCTAACATGTGGGACCTAGCACCCTGACTAAGTGGCACACGCCTCGAGCAATGTTATCAAGTTCAAATCTAGGAGGCGCGACGGAAAAGTATGGTCCGCTAGAGACACTCACATCCAGGACCCACATGCATCAAAAGACTTCGGCAAGTCAACATCGCGCGAGGAAACGAAAATCTTGCTTCTGCCACACACCAGCCGAGCTTCCTCCACGTATTTAGCAGATCCGTCGTAGTAGAGGGCCACGAAACCGGAAAAAAAAGTTTTCCAGCGGCCACGGCCGAGCTGAGAATTTCATCGCGTAAGACGCGCCTTCTACGATGACCGTCAGGCCAATTCGTTGCGGAAGGAAACTTTTCTTGCAGTGTCATTTCATGTGTGTTATTTTCATTGGGTGTATGAGTGTATTAGTGTGCATCATTCGGGTTTTAGGAAAGAACACATGCAGTGATGCCACCACAGCATGTGTGTTCTTTTCATCAACCACATGATCCACTAGAGTTCATTGCATGTGTGTTCTTTTCATAAACCACATGGATCCAGTAGAGTCATTGCATGTGTGTTCTTTTCATAAACCACATGGATCCACTATAGTTCATTGCATTTGTGTTTATTTCATAAACCACAACTACAGTCATTGCATGTGTGTTCTTTTCATAAACCATAGCTAGAGTCATTGGATGTGTGTTCTTTTCATAAACCACATGGATCCAGCAGTCATTGCATGTGTGTTCTTTTTGTTGGACGTGTGAGTGAATTAGTGTGCATCACTGGGGTTTTAGAAAAAGAACACATGTAGTGATGCGACCACAGCATGTGTGTTATTTTCATAAACAACATGGTACCACCAGAGTTCATTGCATGTGTGTTCTTTTCATAAACCACATGGATCCACTAGAGTCATTGCATGTGTGTTATTTTCATAAACCACATGGATCCACTAGAGTTTATTGCATCTGTGTTATTTTCATAAACCACAACTAGAGTCATTGCATGTGTGTTCTTTTCAGAAATCACATGGATCCACCAGTGTCATTGCATGTGTGTTCTTTTCATAGACCACAAATAGAGTCATTGCATGTGTGTTCTTTTCATAAACCACATGGATCCACCAGTATCATTGAATGTGTGTTCATTTCTAAAACACATGTGTTCATTTCATAAACCACATGGATCCACTAGAGTTCATTGCATGTTTGTTCTTTTCATAAACCACATGGATCCACTAGAGTCATTGCATGTGTGTTCTTTTCATAAACCACATGGATCCACCCGTGTCATTGCATGTGTGTTCTTTTAATAAACCACATATAGAGTCATTGCATGTGTGTTCTTTTCATAAACCTCATGGATCCACCAGTGTCATTGCATGTTTGTTATTTGCATAAACCATAACTAGAGTTATTTCATGTGCGTTCTTTTCAGAAACCACATGGATCCACCAGTGTCATTGCATGTGTGTTCTTTTCATAAACCACAGCTAGAGTCATTACATGTGTGTTCTTTTCATAAACCACATGGATCCACCAGTTTCATTGAATGTGTGTTATTTTTCTAAACCCCATATGGATCCACTAGAGTCATTGCATGTGTGTTCTTCTCCTCAACCACCACTATTGTCATTGCATGTGTGTTCTTGTCATAAACCACATGGATCCACTAGAGTTCATTGCATGTGTGTTCTTTTCATAAACCACATGGATCCAGTAGAGTCATTGCATGTGTGTTCTTTTCATAAACCACATGCATCCACTATAGTTCATTGCATTTGTGTTCATTTCATAAACCACAACTCGAGTCATTGCATGTGTGTTCTTTTTCATAAACCACAGCTAGAGTCATTGGATGTGTGTTCTTTTCATAAACCAGATGGATCCACAAGAGTCATTGCATGAGTGTTCTTTTTGTTGGACGTGTGAGTGTATTAGTGTGCATCATTGGGGATTTAAAAAAATAACACATGTAGTGACGCCACCACATCATGTGTGTTATTTTCATAAACAACACGGTACCACCAGAGTTCATTGCATGTGTGTTATTTTCATAAACCACATGGATCCACTAGAGTCATTGCATGTGTGTAATTTTCATAAACCACATGGATCCACTAGAGTTTATTGCATCTGTGTTCTTTTCATAAACTACAACTAGAGTCATTGCATGTGTGTTCTTTTCAGAAACCACATGGATCCACTAGTGTCATTGCATGTGTGTCTTTTCATAAACCACATATAGAGTCATTGCATGTGTGTTCTTTTCGTAAACCACATGGATCCACTAGTTTCATTGAATGTGTATTCTTTTTCTAAACCACATGTGTTCATTTCATAAACCACATGGATCCACTAGAGTCCATTGCATGTTTGTTCTTTTCATAAACCACATGGATCCACTAGAGTCATTGTATGTGTGTTCATTTCATAAACCACACGGATCCACTAGAGTTGATTGCATGGTTGTTCTTTTCATAAACCACATGGATCCAATAGAGTCATTGCATGTGTGTTCTATTCATAAACACATGGATCCACCTGTATCATTGAATGTGTGTTCTTTTAGTAAACCACATCTAGAGTCATTGCATGTGTATTCTTTTCATAAATGTCATGGATGCACCAGTGTCATTGCATGTTTGCTCTTTTCCTAAACCATAACCAGTCATTGAGTGTATTAGTGTGCATCATTGGGGTTTTAGAAAAAGAATGCATGAAGTGATCCACCACAGGATGTGTGTTCTTTTCATAAACCACATGGATCCACTAGAGTTCATTGCATGTGTGTTCTTTTCATAAACCACATGGATCCACTAGAGTCATTGCGTGTGTGTTCTATCCATAAACCACATGGATCCACTAGAGTCATTGCATGTGTGTTCTTTTGTTAAACCACATGGATCCACTAGAGTTCATTGCACGTGTGTTCTTTTCATAAACCACATGGATCCACTAGAGTCATTGCATGTGTGTACTTTTCATAAACCACATGGATTCACTAGAGTTCATTGCAAATGTGTTCTTTCCATAAAACATAACTAGAGTCATTACATGTGTGTTCTTTTCATAAACAACATGGATCCACCAGTGTCATTGCATGTGTGTTCTTTTCACAAACCATAGCTAGAGACATTGCATGTGTGTTCTTTTCATAAACCACATGGATCCACCAGAGTCATTGCATCTGTGTTCTTTTCATTGGATGTGTGAGTGTATTATTGTGCATTATTGGGGTTTTAGGAAAGGAACACATCCAGTGATGCCACCACATCATGTGTGTTCTTTTCAGAAACCACATGGATCCACTAGTGTCATTGCATGTGTGTCTTTTCATAAACCACATATAGAGTCATTGCATGTGTGTTCTTTTCGTAAACCACATGGATCCACCAGTTTCATTGAATGTGTGTTCTTTTTCTAAACCACATGTGTTCATTTCATAAACCACATGGATCCACTAGAGTCCATTGCATGTTTGTTCTTTTCATAAACCACATGGATCCACTAGAGTCATTGTATGTGTGTTCATTTCATAAACCACACGGATCCACTAGAGTTGATTGCATGGTTGTTCTTTTCATAAACCACATGGATCCAATAGAGTCATTACATGTGTGTTTTATTCATAAACACATGGATCCACCCGTGTCATTGAATGTGTGTTCTTTTAGTAAACCACATCTAGAGTCATTGCATGTGTGTTCTTTTCATAAACCTCATGGATCCAGTAGTGTCATTGCATGTTTGCTCTTTTCCTAAACCATAACCAGTCATTGAGTGTATTAGTGTGCATCATTGGGGTTTTAGAAAAAGAATGCATGAAGTGATCCACCACAGGATGTGTGTTCTTTTCATAAACCACATGGATCCACTAGATTTCATTGCAGTTGTGTTCTTTTCATAAACCACATGGATCCACTAGAGTCATTGCGTGTGTGTTCTTTCCATAAACCACATGGATCCACTAGAATCATTGCATGTGTGTTCTTTTGTTAAACCACATGGATCCACTAGAGTTCATTGCACGTGTGTTCTTTTCATAAACCACATGGATCCACTAGAGTCATTGCATGTGTGTACTTTTCATAAACCACATGGATTCACTAGAGTTCATTGCATCTGTGTTCTTTCCATAAAACATAACTAGAGTCATTACATGTGTGTTCTTTTCATAAACAACATGGATCCACCAGTATCATTGCGTGTGTGTTCTTTTCATAAACAACATGGATCCACCACTGTCTTTGCATGTGTTTCTTTTCACAAACCATAGCTAGAGACATTGCATGTGTGTTCTTTTCGTAAACCACATGGATCCACCAGAGTCATTGCATCTGTGTTCTTTTCATTGGATGTGTGAGTGTATTATTGTGCATCATTGGGGTTTTAGGAAAATAACACACCCAGTGATGCCACCACATCATGTGTGTTCTTTTCAGAAACCACATGGATCCACTAGTGTCATTGCATGTGTGTCTTTTCATAAACCACATATAGAGTCATTGCATGTGTGTTCTTTTCGTAAACCACATGGATCCACCAGTTTCATGGAATGTGTGTTCTTTTTCTAAACCACATGTGTTTATTTCATAAACCACATGGATCCACTAGAGTCCATTGCATGTTTGTTCTTTTCATAAACCACATGGATCCACTAGAGTCATTGTATGTGTGTTCATTTCATAAAACACATGGATCCACTAGAGTTGATTGCATGGTTGTTCTTTTCATAAACCACATGGATCCAATAGAGTCATTGCATGTTTGTTCTATTCATAAACACATGGATCCACCCGTGTCATTGAATGTGTGTTCTTTTAGTAAACCACATCTAGAGTCATTGCATGTGTGTTCTTTTCATAAACCTCATGGATCCACCAGTGTCATTGCATGTTTGCTCTTTTCCTAAAACATAACCAGTCATTGAGTGTATTAGTATGCATCATTGGGGTTTTAGAAAAAGAATGCATGAAGTGATCCACCACAGGATGTGTGTTCTTTTCATAAACCACATGGATCCACTAGAGTTCATTGCATGTGTGTTCTTTTCATAAACCACATGGATCCACTAGAGTCATTGCGTGTGTGTTCTTTCCATAAACCACATGGATCCACTAGAGTCATTGCATGTGTGTTCTTTTGTTAAACCACATGGATCCACTAGAGTTCATTGCACGTGTGTTCTTTTCATAAACCACATGGATCCACTAGAGTCATTGCATGTGTGTACTTTTCATAAACCACATGGATTCACTAGAGTTCATTGCATATGTGTTCTTTCCATAAAACATAACTAGAGTCATTACATGTGTGTTCTTTTCATAAACAACATGGATCCACCAGTGTCATTGCATGTGTGTTCTTTTCATAAACAACATGGATCCACCACTGTCATTGCATGTGTGTTCTTTTCACAAACCATAGCTGGAGACATTGCATGTGTGTTCTTTTCATAAACCACGTGGATCCACCAGAGTCATTGCATCTGTGTTCTTTTCATTGGATGTGTGAGTGTATTATTGTGCATCATTGGGGTTTTAGGAAAAGAACACATCCAGTGATGCCACCACATCATGTGTGTTCTTTTCAGAAACCACATTTATCCACTAGTGTCATTGCATGTGTGTCTTTTCATAAACCACATATAGAGTCATTGCATGTGTGTTCTTTTCGTAAACCACATGGATCCACTAGTTTCATTGAATGTGTGCTTTTTCTAAACCACATGTGTTCATTTCATAAACCACAAGGATCCACTAGAGTCCATTGCATGTTTGTTCTTTTCATAAACCACATGGATCCACTAGAGCCATTGTATGTGTGTTCATTTCATAAACCACACGGATCGACTAGAGTTGATTGCATGGTTGTTCTTTTCATAAACCACATGGATCCAATAGAGTCATTGCATGTGTGTTCTATTCATAAACGCATGGATCCACCCGTGTCATTGAATGTGTGTTCTTTTAGTAAACCACATCTAGAGTCATTGCATGTGTGTTCTTTTCATAAACCTCATGGATCCACCAGTGTCATTGCATGTTTGCTCTTTTCCTAAACCATAACCAGTCATTGAGTGTATTAGTGTGCATCATTGGGGTTTTAGAAAAAGAATGCATGAAGTGATCCACCACAGGATGTGTGTTCTTTTCATAAACCACATGGATCCACTAGAGTTCATTGCATGTGTGTTCTTTTCATAAACCACATGGATCCACTAGAGTCATTGCGTGTGTGTTCTTTCCATAAACCACATGGATCCACTAGAGTCATTGCATGTGTGTTCTTTTGTTAAACCACATGGATCCACTAGAGTTCATTGCACGTGTGTTCTTTTCATAAACCACATGGATCCACTAGAGTCATTGCATGTGTGTACTTTTCATAAACCACATGGATTCACTAGAGTTCATTGCATCTGTGTTCTTTCCATAAAACATAACTAGAGTCATTACATGTGTGTGCTTTTCATAAACAACATGGATCCACCAGTGTCATCGCATGTGTGTTCTTTTCATAAACAACATGGATCCACCACTGTCATTGCATGTGTGTTCTTTTCACAAACCATAGCTAGAGACATTGCATGTGTGTTCTTTTCATAAACCACGTGGATCCACCAGAGTCATTGCATCTGTGTTCTTTTCATTGGATGTGTGAGTGTATTATTGTGCATCATTGGGGTTTTAGGAAAAGAACACATCCAGTGATGCCACCACATCATGTGTGTTCTTTTCAGAAACCACATTTATCCACTAGTGTCATTGCATGTGTGTCTTTTCATAAACCACATATAGAGTCATTGCATGTGTGTTCTTTTCGTAAACCACATGGATCCACTAGTTTCATTGAATGTGTGCTTTTTCTAAACCACATGTGTTCATTTCTTAAACCACAAGGATCCACTAGAGTCCATTGCATGTTTGTTCTTTTCATAAACCACATGGATCCACTAGAGCCATTGTATGTGTGTTCATTTCATAAACCACACGGATCGACTAGAGTTGATTGCATGGTTGTTCTTTTCATAAACCACATGGATCCAATAGAGTCATTGCATGTGTGTTCTATTCATAAACGCATGGATCCACCCGTGTCATTGAATGTGTGTTCTTTTAGTAAACCACATCTAGAGTCATTGCATGTGTGTTCTTTTCATAAACCTCATGGATCCACCAGTGTCATTGCATGTTTGCTCTTTTCCTAAACCATAACCAGTCATTGAGTGTATTAGTGTGCATCATTGGGGTTTTAGAAAAAGAATGCATGAAGTGATCCACCACAGGATGTGTGTTCTTTTCATAAACCACATGGATCCACTAGAGTTCATTGCATGTGTGTTCTTTTCATAAACCACATGGATCCACTAGAGTCATTGCGTGTGTGTTCTTTCCATAAACCACATGGATCCACTAGTGTCATTGCATGTGTGTTCTTTTGTTAAACCACATGGATCCACTAGAGTTCATTGCACGTGTGTTCTTTTCATAAACCACATGGATCCACTAGAGTCATTGCATGTGTGTACTTTTCATAAACACATGGATTCACTAGAGTTCATTGCATCTGTGTTCTTTCCATAAAACATAACTAGAGTCATTACATGTGTGTGCTTTTCATAAACAACATGGATCCACCAGTGTCATCGCATGTGTGTTCTTTTCATAAACAACATGGATCCACCACTGTCATTGCATGTGTGTTCTTTTCACAAACCATAGCTAGAGACATTGCATGTGTGTTCTTTTCATAAACCACATGGATCCACCAGAGTCATTGCATCTGTGTTCTTTTCATTGGATGTGTCAGTGTATTATTGTGCATCACTGGGGTTTTAGGAAAAGAACACATCCAGTGATGCCACCACATCATGTGTGTTCTTTTCATAAACCACATGGATCCACTAGAGTTCATTGGATGTGTGTTCTTTTCATAAACCACATGGATCCACAAGATTCGTTGCCTGTGTGTTCTTTTCATAAACCACATGGATCCACTAGAGTTCATTGCATTTGTCTTCTTTTCAGAAACCACAACTAGATTCATTACATGTGTGTTATTTTTATAAACCACAGCTAGAGTCATTGCATGTGTGTTCTTTTCATAAACCACATGGATCCACCAGAGTCATGGCATGTGTGCTCTTTTCATTGGATGTGTGAGTGTATTAGTGTGCATCATTGGGGTTTTAGGAAAAGAACATAGGCGGTGATGCCACCACAACATGTGTGTTATTTTCAAAAACTACATGGATACACTAGAGTTCGTTGCATGTGTGTTATTTTCATAAACCACATGGATCCAGTAGAGTCATTGCATGTGTGTTGTTTTCATAAACCACATGGTTCCACTAGAGTTCATTGCATTTGTGTTCTTTTCATAAACCACAACTAGAATCATTGCACGTGTCTTCTTTTCATAAACCACATGGACCCAGAAGTGTCATTGCATGTGTGTTATTTTCATAAACCACAACTAGAGTCATTGCATGTGTGTTCTTTTCATAAACCACATGGGTCCACCAGTGTTATTGAATGTGTGTTATTTTTCTAAACCACATATGGATCCACTAGAGTCATTGCATGTGTGTTCTTCTCCTAAACAACTAGAGCCACTTCAAGTGTGTTTTCTAAAGCACAGATGGATCCACTAGTCGGCCGAATACAGGACGGGCAAATAACAAAGCACGGTAATGTTCCCTAATCAACCTACCTGGCGTAGTTACCGTAGTGACTACCACAATGTGTGGACGGCGTCAACTAAATGCATTCATGGCCTACGCGAGTTATCTAGATATTACATCAGCTGCAAACTTCTTAAAATTATTACATATTATCAAATCAAGGGAAAGAAAAATCAGCATTTCAGTTGACAATCAAGTTGATAGTAGAGTCCTCAATTGATCACCTGCATCTTCCTTTGAGTGTGACAGCTACATTGGAGGAGACATGATCTTGCAACCCCTCTTTATTGGCGATAGCAATAATTGCACCCTGAAACTAAGTAATAACAAGTTAATACATCAAACAAGACAAACTACTCACTTGACTGATATGACAGGAGCTATGATCTGGAGTTTACAACTGGTCAATGGTTCAATTATTGACTAACACGTCAAACAAACAGGACAAGCAAGCATGTATTAAACAAGTGTGCCTACCGTGAAACGAGCAATAAAAAAATGTGTGTGTCTGGCTTAGAATTTCAGAAAAAATAAACTAGCTAGGTCATTTCAACAAATATATATGGAAGCAGTTCTATATCCTAAAATACAAGAGACATCGGGTGTAAAGACCCAAACTTGGCTTGGTTCGAATCCCTGAGATTACAGTGCTAGTCCCTGGATCAAATAGCTAGCACCCACAGTTTAAGATGTAATATCAAGATACAAAGGTCATATTACATCGCATGATCCAGAATATGAATACTTTATTACAAACTCATAGCCATAGGATATCTTATTATCAAAGAAGCAGAATACAAGTAAAGCATGGAGTCCTTCATCTTCATGTGCCACAAGCAAACATGTTGGGTGCAGACTCGTAATCCTATCATCATTCCTCACTCATCAATAGAATATACCTGCAACATGATAGGTTGCAGCCACAAAGGGTCAATACTTTGAATGTATTGGCAAGTGTCACAAGTTGGTGAATATAAGTTGGACTATCACTACATGCATATTTGGCTAAGTAGAGCTTGGGCTTATTTGCAAAAAGCAACATGGTTTTATCCTATCTTTGCAAAATGGGTTTTGATCTTTATACAACTTTCTGATCTCCTTGGGAAACTCCAAGTTCTTCTAATCCCTTGTTGTCACCATCAAGTTTTACTTTGAGAAATTAGAATGTTGAGATCTTCCATAGCTTCAGGCCTTAGTTGCTCAGAGTTGTCCATAACCGGGGACATGGCTAAGTACTTAGAATTTAATCTTCTGCAGAAGTTGTACACTTTACCAACAAGACACAATCTCGTCTTGACGCCACCAGTGGCCGCTGGATTAGTACTCACCAAGATGGAGTACCGGCAGATCGAGAATGTGACAAAGTCTTCCCATAGAAGTCCTCCCAATACATAATGCTACCATGTCTACCAGGCACCAATGCAAGGATATACTTCCAATACATAATTTTAGTTAACCTGAAGAGGTACCAATGCATGGGTCTCCCAATATGTAATTAACTAGGCTAGAGCCCATTTGGCATGTGGCTGTCAACACCCGGATTTTTAATCCCAGATGCCCGTTATGCCATACCTCGCAATCCCAGGATTACCATTTTTGCGAGCCATAACGGATTGGATATCAGAGTACATCATCCATTACAAACCATACATAAGGTCTTACACAAATAAGGATCTCATGATCCAGTCTTAATACAACAAGCAGTGGAAATAAAAGATAAGCGTAGTGGTGGGGTCCATCTTCAGGGGCACAAGCAATGCTGACGAAGGCAGATAGTCCTAGTTATCATAGCCGTCCTGTTGGCCATCATCTTGATAGTCTGCTTCATAGTCTGGCCATGATAATAGCCAGGGACAAAAGCCATGAGTACTCTTTAAGTACTCGCAAACTACCACTAACAAGTACTATACTTCCAAGATAAAGTGCTAACTTTAGGTATAACTATAAAATTAAGTTTGAAACCTAAGCTCAGTTCAGAAGCAAAGAAATATAAAGTAAAGCTCTAGAATCACTTAAGTTGGGAAGCTAATGTCATAAACACAACCCTGTTGTGGTCAAGCCAAGATTCATCATTCATATCAAGTTATTTGGAAAACATATGAAAATGAAACAGTATGGCCATTCCAACTGTCCATAAATGCGGACACAACTATTCGAATAGTTTGACACTCTGCAGAGGTGGTACACTTTCACCACAATATTCGATACATCTATTAGGGATAACCCTGAATCATCATACTTAGTATGCAGATAATCAAACATAACCTTCCCTTTACACACCCTAGTATAAGCACCTCTCCTATGAGCATGGCCTCCCAACCATGACCATCAATCATCTTGGGCACTGCATAGGTGGACAACATTAAGAGGTAGCCTCAGCTCAAACCTCTCCCGCGAGGGAACAAATACTAATGCATATAAATTCCAGCTAAGCCTTACCCAGTTCAGGTAGTGTGGTTGTACGGTAAATTTGGAATGGTATCGCATCCGAATCTAACCATCAGTTTTATAAAAGGGTTAAGGCTCATGCCTAAACATTTTCATCGTCATCAACCATTTGTGTTTCTCAACACATGTCAAAACATCTCAATAGAATGACTCATCATTCCAAGGTTTTCATAATTCATTTTCACCAAGTGTTCCCATCTAAAGTGACTCAAGTTTTTTATCTACTCTAAACTACTAAGTTAAGAGTGTTCACTAAGGTGGAAAAGATGGGTTCAATCTCATGCCCTAGAATGACATCTAAAGGGTTCTAATTAGGTCAAGTTTTATACTTTTTATGCTACCTTCAAACAAGTGAAGAACTTGGTGTAAACTAAGAGAGTAAAGCTTGTAAATAAGACTTGGGGTATTACTAGTCAAAGGGAGTGTGATCAAAGCATGGTTAAGGCATCTTTGCTAAACCATCTAGTTTGGTCCTAACTTGCTAAGCACTAAACTTGCAAGTGTTAGCTTGCACTGTTAATGGTGGCTTGCCTTGGTTGGTGCAGTGGTTGAAGTTTTTTTCTTCCTCTTCTTCTTGGTAGAACTCCTCCTCCTCGAAAGCTTGGTCGGTACTATCGTCTATAAATACATACGGAGCACACAAATCACCAAACAATACTTAAATAGGCTAAGTAGCATTCTAAGACAAACAATTGATGATATATTATCATCACAAGCATCACAAGTCTAATTCAATGGTTTCATCCTTTTTATTTTAGAAAAGTAATTTCTACTCATTGAAAATTTAACTAAGATTTAATATTCACCACTTAAAATATGGGATCATGTTGACACATGTCATCACCACATATCCCAACATGTGGGAATGAGAATTAAATATTGGATCAATATTACTTTGGTTTAAGTTCATTATTTAATGATTTAAAGTGACTAGAAATGCCTATATAGCATTATTTTAGTACTAGTCCAAAGTCACTGCATGTAAACCTTAATATTATTACATACTTAGATAGATATGATGAAATGTGATTTTTGAGAGTTGGAATCAAGTCAAAAGCTAACTTGGTTGATTTTATAAAAATGTTGCAAGTTGCAAATACTTCTGTTTTGTTATCTTTATTAGGAGAGATCTATAATTCTAATTGAATTAAATCCAATGGGCTTGGATAGATCATCTTACTACCTTTCAGGAAAAATTAGTTTCATGCAATTTGGATTTATGAAACTCCCAATATTGAATTTTAAACTAATGGACAGAAACTAGATTTAACTAAAAAAGAAAAATCTAGATTTGAATGGTTGGGTTAGCGCAGGAAAGAACTTGGGCCGGCCCAGTGACGCTCCGCGGTGCGGGGCTCAGCTGATAGGGGGGTCCCGCTTTTCAGTGGGTCTTAACACGCGACGCTGTGGGTCGTAGGATTAGAAGGGGAATCTATGGCTGAGGGTCGTCGTCGACGACGAACAGGTCGCCGGCGAGCTCGAACCCTAGCGGCTCGGTGGGGGTCTGCTGGGGACGTACCAGGGCTCCAGCGACGACGGCGAGGCGGGCAAACGAACTGGAAGACGACGACGAGGCGAGGCGCGGTTGCAGCGGAGCTTGGGGTGCCCTAAATCGCAGGCGCCCTTCTCCTCCAGAGGCGGCCTGCTCCGGTGAAATTCCGGTTAGCTGCTGCTCCCCTTGCTCCGGCTAGAGGTGGGTGAGGATCAGTGAGGTGAGGGGAGTGGAGTGGTGTGGAGAGCAGAGGCTGGGGAGGCCTCCTTTTATAGGCCCGATGGTGAGACTGAAGGGTATGGGCGGGTAACTCCGGTGACACGGCTACGGGCGGCTAGCGGCATGGCTGAGGATGGTGATCGATAGGCGGTCCCCTGGCGGTTCTCTAGGAAGTGAATGCGTCTGTAGGGGCGGTGGTATGCGGTCTGGGCGAGGTGGCGCTCTGAGCGGCAAAGGCGGCGGTGTCCACGGCGAGCGGTGGCTGTGGTGCGTTGGGCGGTGAACGGGGGTGTCTGGGGTGTTCCCTAGGTCGTGGCGGAGCGGTGGGCGCGGGCTGCGGTCGAGCGGCGGCTTGTGCACGCGAGGACAGGGCATGCTCAGCGGGCGGCATCGGCATGGTGCGGTGGCACTGGGCGCGTGGTTTCCTAGGTGGTCCACTGCAGGGCTTGGCTTGGCAGGGGACAGAGGGTTGCGGTGAGGTGAAGGCTACCTCCTAGACATGGAGAGAGAGGGGGAGATGGTCTGCTGCGGTGAGGGCAAGGTTCGCCAGTGAGGGGTGTCTCGGCATGGCATGGCAATGCCACTAGGGGCTAGAGGAGTGGGTGCTAAGGGCCTGGTTAGAACGAGAGGGGACAAAGAGATTAAATGGAGATCAAATGGGGCAAAACCCTGTTCAAAACATTGAGCTATGATTTAGGTTTAAACCTGCCTACCAAGTGTTTGATTAAATGGCCGCAAGAACTAAACTTTTGAATTTTAGTTTCAAATTTTTTGGGTGTTCTCCACTAATGCTAGGTAGCCCCTGGTTGCAAGGGTTTTGAAAGTGGAGCTCAAATAGATGGGTTTTGAAATAGGGGTGATCTATGCATATGCATTGGATTCAATTTTCAAATGCCAATAAAAATAGTTAATAGAATGTTTTTAGCAGATCAAAAGGTGGGCCTTGGTACCTCATTATGTGTACTAGCACGGGGTGCAAAGATCATGAATTGTTTCTGTTAAGAATTGAGTGCTAGGAACACTCAAAGTAGTGTAGTGGATTAAAATGGCCAAAATGACCATTCCTCCTTTTTAATTCTTTTTGATTTGATTTTCTTTGGGAAAAGTTTGGGAATGATGTTGATGATGTTTAATTCACTTCAGAAACATTTTAGAAGCAAAGGATCACACAATCATGGCAATTCAAAACAACTCCTATTTTAAATGCACACATATATGGATGCTTTCATTTTAAAATTGCAATAGTTTTTGTTAACCCCAATTTTGATGATTTAGATCTTGATAAGCTTGGATTGAAGTTTTGGGATATTACAAACCTTCCCCCCCTTAAAAAAAATCTCGTCCCGAGATTTACAAGGAAAACTAGGAACTAAGGAGATCTGGGAACTCTGACCTAATGTAATCTTCACGCTCCCAAGTAGCTTCCTCCTCGGTATGGTTGCTCCACTGAATCTTGAGAAACTTGATACTCCTGGTCCTGGTGGTTCTGTAGGCTTCTTCTAAAATACGAATGGGTACTTCTCTGTAGGTCAAGTCATTGTTGATTTCTACAGCTCTGTGATCGTTGTTCTTCAAAACTTCAGTCCTGTCCGGCACTTCTAGACATTTGAGAAGTAACGAGATATAGAACACATTGTGGATGGCTGACATCTCTTCAGGTAGTTCCAGTTGATACGATACTTCTCCTCGATGGTTCAGGATCTTGAAAGGTCTGATATATCTGGGGGCTAACTTTCCCTTCAGACTAAAGCATTGAGTTCCTTTCAATGGTGAAACCTTGAGATATACAAAATCTCCGACATTGAAAGTCAGGTCTCTTCTTCTCTTGTCAGCATAACTCTTCTTTGGGATTGGGCGGTCTTGACGTGCTCACGGACTTTGTGAACTTTCTCTTCTTGTTCTCGGAGAATGTCGGGTCCGAAGATCTGACTCTCTCCTACTTGCGACCAATTCAAAGGGGTACGACACTTTCTTCCATACAGGAATTCAAATGGTGCCATCTGCAAACTAGCTTGATAACTGTTGTTATATGAGAATTCTGCAAAAGGCAGGCAGTCTTCCCATTTTGCTCCATATTCCAACACACAAGCTCTAAGCATATCCTCTAGGATGTGGTTGACTCTCTCAGTATGCCATCAGTTTGCGGGTGATACGTTGTGCTAAAGTTCAACCTGGTTCCTAATCCGCCAAAATCTCGAGGTAAATTGAGTTCCTCGGTCTGATACTATGGTCTTGGGGGTTCCATGCAGACTAACAATCCTAGGAATGTACAGCTCCGCTAACTTTGCACTCTGGTAAGTTGTCTTGACAGGTATAAAGTGGGCTACCTTGGACAGTCTATCAACTATGACCCAGATTGAGTCATTTCCCCTACTAGAAGTAGGCAAACCGGTGATAAAGTCCATTCCGACGGAATCCTATTTCCATTCCGGAATCTGTAATGGTTGCAACAGTCCTGTAGGTCTCTGATGCTCTGCCTTGACTCTTTGACAGATGTCACATTTGGCGATGTAGCTTCCGATCTCTCTCTTCATCTCTTGCCACCAAAATTGATCTTTCAAATCCTGATACATCTTTGTTCCTCCAGGGAGGATAGAATAAAGAGTATCATGAGCTTCCTTCATGATAACTTCCTTCAGCTCCAAATCTGCTGGAACACAGATACGTCCTTTGTACCACAGTACTCCTTCTTTGTCTTTGGTAAATCCAGGTACCTTTCCTGTACCAGTACGATGTTTGATTCCATTGATACTTTCATTTCCCTTCTGGGCTTCCTTGATTTGGCTAATTAAAGTGGGTTGAAGTTCAATGCTAGCTAGGAATCCTTTGCTAACTAATTCAGTCCTGAACTGCTCCAACTCTTCATACAAACTTGGTTGCTTCTCCTTGATCATGGTGTTTAGCCTACACGGCAATCGGCTAAGAGCATCCACTACCACATTGGCTTTGCCGGGGTGATAGTGAATGTCAAGGTCGTAATCCTTGATTAACTCTATCCATCTCATTTGCCTCATATTCAGCTCCTTCTTAGTGAAGATATATTTCAAGCTTTTATGATCCGAGTAAATCTCACAGCGATTACCCATCAAATAATGACGCCATGTATTCAATGCTAGAACCACAACTACTAGCTCAAGATCATGGGTCAGATAGTTCTGCTCATGCTGCTTCAGTTGCCGAGACAGGTACGCGATGACTTTGCCTTCTTGCATCAATACACATCCTAGACCAATCTTGGATGTGTCACAATACACATCAAAAGGCTTCTTGACGTCTGGCATGACCAATATTGGGGCGGATATCAATCTCTTCTTCAGCTCTTGGAAACTAGCTTCACACTTGTCGGTCCATTCAAACTTCTTGTCCTTCTTCAACAATTGGGTCATTGGTCAGGCTATGCTCGAGAATCCTTCTCCGAACTTGCGGTAATATCCCGCTAATCCGATAAATGCACGGACTTGGGTTGGTTGCGGCTTCCCATTCTTCGACATCTTTGATCTTGGCGGGATCAATAGAGACTCCTCCGGTGGACACAATATGTCCTAGGAATCCTACTTCTTTCAGCCAAAACTCACACTTGCTAAACTTGGCATATAACCGATGCTCTCTCAGGGTTTCTAGGATGATTCTCAAATGTTACTCATGCTCTTCTTCTGACTTGGAGTAGATAAGGATATCATCGATAAACACAACTACAAACTTATCTAGGAAATTCATAAAGATCTTATTCATGAGATTCATGAAATAAGCAGGGGCATTGGTTAATCCAAAATACATAACCATATACTCGTATAAACCATAGCGAGTAGTAAATGCGGTCTTCGGAATATCCGTTGCATGAATCTTAAGTTGGTGATAACCAGTCCTAAGATCAATCTTTGAGAATACCTGAGCTCCAGTCAACTAATCAAATAGATCCTCTATCTTTGGCAAGGGGTACTTGTTCTTGATGGTGACGTCATTCAGTTTTCTGTAATCTGTGCACAAACGGTTGCCTCCATCTTTCTTGTCAACGAATAACACTGGTGATCTCCATGGCGATGCGCTTGGTTGAATCAAGCATGTTGCTAACATAGCATCCAACTGCTTCTTCAACTCTACTAACTCTGAGGGGTTCATGCTATAGGGTCTCTGGGCTATGGGTCTGATTCCGGGGATTAGTTCAATAATGAACTCAATATCCCTATCCGGGGGCATACCTAGCAATTCATCTGGGAATACGTCGGGGTATTCACAGACTACTCTGACTTGGTCTATGGTGGGCAAGGTTACACTCTGGTGGCACTTGAATTGACGGGGTAAGGTTTCAGAGATATGCTCTACTGTTACTCCAGAACTACTGGTCATGGTGATGGCTTTCTTAGCACAGTCTATCAATCCTTTATGCCTTGACATCCAGTCCATACCTAGTACTACTTCCAATCCTTTGGTTCCAAGTACAATTAGGTTGGCATAAATATCTATCCCATGTATTCTGGTAGGTACAACTTTGCTAATTTTTCTAGGTTTGGTTGTTGAACCGGGGATTTGAATTATCATGACATGCTTCAGGTTGGTTGGACGAATCTTACTAGTGCATGCAACTTCTTCGGTGACAAATGAATGCAATGCTACCGAATCAAACAATACTCTTGCGAAAACTAAATTGACAGAAAACATACCCAGCACTACATCTGGCGCTTCCTGGGCTTCTTCTGTATTCATGTGGAAGAGACGAACATTGCGGTTGTGAGGGTTCCCTGGGGCAAATCTCCTTCCGGGTTGAACACGACGCTGCTACTGAGCTGGGGCATTCACATTGGTATTGGCTGCAGTCTTCTTGGGACACTCATTGGAGTAGTGACCCTTCACTCCACACTCGAAACATGTGATCTGGGACTTGTCTTTGACTGCAACAGGCATAGCATTACTGCCAGTTCTGGGTGCAGTGTTGTTGTTGTTTTTCTTGGGAGGTGCACGATTGAAGTTGTTGGCATTACTGGAGTTGTGATTGTTTCCTCCGGACTTCACATTGCCTCCGCTACAATTGGGGTAGCTTGGGCGAGATGTTGGGGGTCGGTTGATCCTTGGTGCATATCCTGGTGAAGGGTTGGGACGGTACTTCTGGTGACTATTGGATCCAGACTGCTGCATCATACGACGCTTGCGGTTGTCGTTTGCCTGGTTAATCTTCCCTTCCATATGGATGGCAGAGTCGACTAGCTCTTCGAGATCCTGGAAACGCATATTAACGAGGACAATCTGCATCTCATCATGCAATCTGTTCAAGAATCTCTCTTTCTTCTTGGCCTCCGTGTTGATCTCATCAGGTGCATATCTGGCAAGTGATAGGAATCTGTCATGGTACTCCACCACAGTCAGTCTCCCTTGCTTCAATTCGCGGAACTCATCTCTCATTCTGTTGACTAGGCCTTGCGGCACATGGGTGCGACTGAACTTGACTTTGAATGCTTCCCATGTCATCACTTGACCATGGTTCGTATTGCGGATGCTATTCCACCTAGCTCTTGCATCTCCCGCCAGATAGTGGGTGGCGAAGAGAACTTTCTCATTTTCATCAACTCTGGCAACTGCTAAGTTGTTTTCCATGGTCTGTAACTAGTCATCGGCATCTAATGGGTTCTCAGATTGATTGAAGATTGGGGGATTGGTGTTCTGAATTTTTTTGAGTTTGGATCCCTGGTGATCCTGGTTTCCATGCCCTTGGTTGTTGAGAGCCATCTGGGCGATCTGTTGAAGTGTTGCTAAGTTGGCTTGACGTTCTGCCCGGCTTGCTTCACGGTCTGCGATGAGATTCTGCAGTATCTGTAGCATTGGGTCTTGCGATGAGCTGCTCCCTCCTTGGTTTCCACGAGTCATCTAAAGATTGAGATATAGGGGTAAGAGGGAAATTCTAAGGTTCATGGTTTTGGGTTTTCAAAGCTAAAACTTTGAGTTAGCCTCAGGTTTTTCAACTAACTTCACTTTCATTCATGCAAGCAAGCACTCGATACAACACACACCACAACAATCAAAGGGAAAACAGATGGTTTGAAGAACCATTCTGTAAGCTACGATACAGTGAGACCGATACATCTCAGGCTACGACAGTGCTCTAGTGCATCTACTCATCGTCGATGAAGTCAGAGTCCTCATCATTAGTGTAGAAGTCCACAGCATCTTCCTCTAGAAAGTCATCATCATTGCTGAGGTAGGAATCCATGTCTCCCTGGATGTCTTCACCCTCATCTTCTTCTTCCTTTGCTGCAAGCTGAGCTTCCTGCTCCTTGATGGTCTTCTCGAGGTCGGCCACCTTCTTGCGAAGACGGGCGATGGTGCGATCCTTCTTGGCACCCTGACGGCGAAGAGACTGGCGGTCCTGGACAAGCAGTGCGAAAGTTTGGGCCTTCTGATCGGCAATGGCACGGTTCTGGTTAGCTAACTCTCTGGCATTGTCCAATTCCTATTGTCTGTCATGAAGCAAGAAGTCAAGGTTATCCACTTGACGCCTCAACTCGGGGTGATTCGGCATCTCCATTGGCATCCCCATGAAGTCACGTCTTGCATAGTGGGCAAAACAGGTTCCTTGGACCTTGTTGACGTTGAGGGCACATAGACGTGCAAGAGCTTCATGCATGGCCCTGGCTAAGCCATCTAGCCAGTTGTTCTCTCTCACGGAGAACTGAATTCTCCCAGAAGTTGGTGCTTCGATGCTTCCTCTAAGATCCACGGTGACTAGCCACTGTAAGTCTCCTCCTGGGGGTCCTAGAAGTTGAGCTCCAAGAAACTTCGGGTGCGGGCGTCCCAGTAACTCTGACAGTGAATCCAGATCCCTCTCGAAGATCAGCTGACCTCCATTTCCCAACTGGTAAAACTTGCTGAACTGAGTCTCCATCTACAAGAATTAAGGATGAGGAAGTTAGTGAAGTGATCAAGTGTGTCAAATTTTAAGTAGTAGTGGGAGACTTTTGAGGATCATGAATTTTTGAGAAAGAATCCACAAGGGTAAGAGAGGATATAGTTTTTCATAAATACTCACTTTGGTTTTGATACTAAATTTTTGTTTGACGTCCATTCTAACTAGGGTCACCTATGGTCAGGATGGCTCTGATACCAACTTGTCAACACCTAGATTTTTAATCCCAGATGCCCGTTATGCCATACCTCGCAATCCCAGGATTACCATTTTTGCGAGACATAACGGATTGGATATCACAGTACATCATCCATTACAAACCATACATAAGGTCTTACACAAATAAGGATCTCATGATCCAGTATTAATACAACAAGCAGCAGAAATAAAAGATAAGTGTAGCGGTGGGGTCCATCTTCAGGGGCATAGGCAATGCGGAAGAAGGCATATAGTCCTAGTTATCATAGCCGTCCTGTTGGCCATCATCTTGATAGTCTCCTTCATAGTCTGGCCACGATAATAGCCAGGGACAAAAGCCATGATTACTCTTTCAGTACTCGCAAACTACCACTAACAAGTACTATACTTCCAAGATAAAGTGCTAACTTTAGGTATAACTATAAAATTAAGTTTGAAACCTAAGCTCAGTTCAGAAGCAAAGAAAGATAAAGTAAAGCTCTAGAATGACTTAAGTTGGGAAGCTAATGTCATAAATACAACCCTGTTGTGGTCAAGTCAAGATTCATCATTCATATCAAGTTATTTGGAAAACATCTAACAACGAAACAGTATGGCCATTCCAACTGTCCATAACCACGGACGTGGCTATTCGAATAGTTTGACACTCTGCCGAGGTGGTACACTTTCACCACAAGATTCGATAAATCTTTCAGGGATAACCCTGAATCATCATACTTAGTATGCATATAATCAAACATAACCTTCCCTTTACACACCCTAGTATAAGCACCTTTCCTATGAGCATGGCCTCCCAACCATGACCATCAGTCATCTTGGGCACTGCATAGGTGGACAACATTGAGAGGTAGCCTCAGCTCAAACCTCTCCCGGGAGGGAACTAATACTAATGCACATAAATTTCCAGCTAAGCCTTACCCAATTCAGGTAGTGTGTTTGTACGGTAAATTTCGAATGGTATCGCATCTGAATCCAACCATCAGTTTTATAAAAGGGTTAAGGCTCATGCCTCAACATTTTCATCATCATCAACCATTTATGTTTCTCAACACATGTCAAAACATCTCAATAGAATGACTCATCATTCCAAGGTTTTCATAATTCATTTTCACCAAGTGTTCCCATCTAAAGTGACTCAAGTTTTTGATCTACTCTAAACTACTAAGTTAAGAGTGTTCACTAAGGTGGAAAAGATGGGTTCAATATCATGCCCTAGAATGACATCTAAAGGGTTCTAATAAGGTCAAGTTTTATACTTTTTATGCTACCTTCAAACAAGTGAAGAACTTGGTGTAAACTAAGAGAGTAAAGCTTGTAAATAAGACTTGGGGTTTTACTAGTCAAAGGGAGTGTGATCAAAGCATGCTTAAGGCATCTTTGCTAAACCATCTAGTTTGGTCCTAACTTGCTAAGTGCTAAACTTGCAAGTGTTAGCTTGCACTGTTAATGGTGTCTTGCATTGGTTGGTGCAGTGGTTGAAGTTTTCCTCTTCTTCTTCTTGGTAGAACTCTTCCTCCTCGAAAGCTTGGTTGGTACTATCGTCTATAAATACATACAGAGCACAAAATCACCAAACAATACTTAACTAGGCTAAGTAGCATTCTAAGACACACATTTGATGATCTATTATCATCACAAGCATCACAAGTCTAATTCAATGGTTTCATCCTTTTTATTTTAGAAAAGTAATTTCTACTCATTGAAAATTTAACTAAGATTTAATATTCACCACTTAAAATATGGGATCATGTTGATACATGTCATCACCACATATACCAACATGTGGGAATGAGAATTAAAGGTTGGATCAATATTACTTTGGTTTAAGTTCATTATTTAATGATTTAAAGTGACTAGAAATGCCTATATAGCATTATTTTCGTACTAGTCCAAAGTCACTGCATGTAAACCTTAATATTATTACATAGTTAGATAGATATGATGAAATGTGATTTTTGAGAGTTGGAATCAACTCAAAACCTAACTTGGTTGATTTTATAAAAATGTTGCAAGTTGCAAATATTTCTGTTTTGTTATTTTTATTAGGAGAGATCTATAACTCTAATTGAATTAAATCCAACGGGCTTGGATAGATCATCTTACTACCTTTCAGGAAAAATTAGTTTCATACAATTTGGATTTGCGAAACTCCCAGAATTGAATTTTAAACTAGTGGATAGAAACTAGATTTAACTAAAAAAGAAAAATCCAGATTTGAATGGCTCGGCTAGCGTGGAAAGAACTTGGGCCGGCCCAGTGCCACTCCGCGGCGTGGAGCTCAGCTGACAGGGGGGTCCCGCTTGTCAGTGGGTATTAACACGCGAAACGGTACGCGCGCTGTGGGCCGTAGGATTAGCAGGGGAATCTAAGGCTGAGGGTCGCCGGCGAGCTGGAACCCTAGCGACTCGGTGGGGGTCTGCTGGGGACGTACCAGAGCTACAGCAACGACGGCGAGGCGGGCAAACGAACTGGAAGACGACGGCGAGGCGAGGCGCGGTTGTGGCGGAGCTTGGGGTGCCCTAAATCGCAGGTGCCCTTCTCCTCTAGAGGCGGCCTGCTCCGGTGAAATTCCGGCGAGCTGCTGCTACCCTTGCTCCGGCTAGAGGTGGGTGAGGTTCAGTGAGGTGAGGGGAGAGGAGTGGTGTGGAGAGAAGAGGCTAGGGAGGCCTCCTTTTATAGGCCCGACGGTGAGACCGAAGGGTATGGGCGGGCGACTCCGGCGACACGGCTACGGGCGGCTAGCGGCATGGCTGAGGATGGCGATCGACAGACGGTCGCCTGGCGGTGCTCTAGGAAGTGAATGCGGCCATAGGGGCGGTAGTATGCGGTCTTGGCAAGGTGGCGCTCTTAGCGGCAGAGGCGGTGATGTCCACGACGAGCGGTGGCTGTGGTGCGTTGGGCGGCGAACGGGGATGTCTGGGGTGTTCCCTAGGTCATGGAGGAGCGGTGGGCGCGGGCTGCGGTCGAGCGGCGGCTTGTGCACGCGGGGACAGGGCGTGCTCAGCGGGCGGCATCGGCATGGTGCGGTGGCACTGGGCGCATGGTGTCCTCGGTGGTCCACTGCAGGGCTTGGCTCGAGGAGGGGACAGAAGGTGGCGGTGAGGTGCTGGCTACCTCCTAGACATGGAGAGAGAGGGGGAGATGGTCTGCTGCGGTGAGGGCAAGGTTGGCCGGCGAGGGGTGTCTCGGCATGCCATGGCAATGCCAATAGGGGCTAGAGGAGTGGGTGCTAAGGACCTGGTTAGATCAAGAGGGGACAAAGAGATTAAATGGAGATCAAATGGGGCAAAACCCTGTTCAAAACATTGAGCTATGATTTAGGTTTAAACCTGCCTACCAAGTGTTTGATTAAATGGCCACAAGAACTAAACTTTTGAATTTTAGTTTCAAATTTTTTGGGTGTTCTCCACTAATGCTAGGTAGCCCCTGGTTGCAAGGGTTTTGAAAGTGGAGCTCAAATAGATGGGTTGTGAGATAGGGGTGATCTATGCATATGCATTGGATTCAATTTTCAAATGCCAATAAAAATAGTTAACAGAATGTTTTTAGCAGATCAAAGGGAGGTCCTTGGTACCTCATTATGTGTACTAGCAAGGGGTGCAAAGATCATGAATTGTTTCTGTTAAGAATTGAGTGCTAGGAACACTCAAAGTAGTCTAGTGGATTAAAATGGCCAAAATGACCATTCCTTCTTTTTAATTCTTTTTGATTTGATTTTCCTTAGGAAAAGTTTGGGAATGATGAATGATGTTTAATTCACTTAAGAAACATTTTAGAAGCAAAGGATCACATAATCATGGCAATTCAAAACAACTCCTATTTTAAATGCACACATATATGGATGCTTTCATTTTAAATTTGCAACAGTTTTTGTTAAGCCCAATTTTGATGATTTAGATCTTGATAAGCTTGGATTGAAGTTTTGGGATGTTATAGTGGCTGTACACGAAATCCACTATATGAGAAACATGTTCAATCCCTAAGTCCCTGGGTGGTATTCTCATAGTGCACACACGAAAGAGATAGCCATAGACATGGTTCCCTTTGTTGCCACCTTATTCACAACTGAGTATCCACTTTCCACCCTGGTGATTCATTGAGTACTTGTTTTATTATACAAAACATATATTTTTCCAACACTTCATATAATCAAAATATGGTATATTCCACCCCGAATCTATAGCAGGGCTAAGCATACTACAACTACAGTATTTCCACTAAGGGATATATAAAGGATATCCTAATAGGACATAGCATAGCATGGTATCATAGTAGTCCTGTCATGCATACTACAAAAATCCACTAAGTGTAAAGAAAATAGTAGGACCTGGATGATAGTGTCACTTGCCTTAGTAGTTGGTGGTGTTGTTACACTCTTCGCAGTAACACACTTGACAATCCACACAATTTATCAAACAAAACAACCAAAACAAAACATGCACAAGATCAACACTAATGGCAATACAAAAATCATGCAAAATATCCAAGCATGCAATATGGCAATTTTTATTGTACAAATTGTTATAACAAGTTTTTGAACATTACTAAGTGTTTTCTGAACATTTTATAATTGCAAGATTACAAATGCAACCATTTGTGCAATTGTAACAATTATATATAATTTCTAGTATTTGGAAAGGCTATACTCACTAAATAATTTCCATGCTATTAGGTATAGTCAACCAAATTTATATTTTGGTCTTACTGGACAGAGGGTTCAATTTGCAATCCATAGAAAAAAGATTCACCCAAAAATAATTTAGAAAACAATTTTTATGGGTAAAATACTCCTAAAAAGGTTCTAGCTAAACCTCCAAAATTTCAGAAGCAAAAGGGTGAGATAAGGCCTCAGCAGTGAAGCTCTCATTTTCCTGAATCGATGGACACCAAATTTGTATTTTTCTGAATTGTGGATCAAAAGTTATTGAATATCTAAGTTAAATACAAATTATGTCTATTTTCTAATTTAAACAGACGCCAGGGCTGATGTGTCGTAATCTTATTGGCTGGTACCGATTAGGTTGGATCGACCGCTGTGGGCCATTGGATTCTAAGTGGAAATGGATGAACCAGATTAGCCCGTACCACATGGTTAGAAATCTAATCCTGGCCGCTGGCGACAGATCGGACGGCGCTCAACGCTTTGGCCACGGACTGGCAGGGCTGGCGGCTGCGCGCGACGGCCGCACGTCGGGAGGGTGGCGTTCCGGTGGTTCTAGAGGGGCAGGGAGACCATGGACTATTACCAGTGATCGCCGCGGTTGAGGTGGTCTCGGGGATGGTCGCGGTCGATGAAGGGGCGCTCGGATTCGCCGGGGATTCCTCGTCGGAGTACCTGCCGACGGTGGAGCTCGCGTCTCCAAGACAGTGGAGTCGCCCTAGGGCTCGAGCAGACAAAATAGAAGGTCAGAGAGGTGTGCCAGGTCTTGTACAAGCTGGCTGTGGAAAAAAGAAGGCGGCGGGAACTTGCATCTTGCCGGAATCGTCGCCGGAGCTCGCCGGCGACTACGGCGGTTTAAGCTCGATTACGAGCAGCCTAGAGGCTCTCGGGTTGCGGTGTCTGAGGGGAAAACGAAGAGGAGGGGGTGGGGATTAAGAGGCCGTGGTCGGAGTGGAGATTAATTGTGCAAACGCATGAATTCGGTTCGATTTGGAAACGAAAGAGGGAGGGAGAGGGGCTGTTCGTCGTTTGGTTGGAGACGGTGAGGTGGAGGGTGACGTGGAGTTGGGTCGCGGTGTCAGTGAGAGGGGGTGAAGAGGCGTCGGTGAGAAAGAACCAGAGAGGGAAAGGGGAGAGCCGGGTGGGCTTCTATTGGGCTGGGGGTGTGGGCCGAGGAGGCCAGACTGCTGCTGCGATTTTTTTCTTTGCTTAATCTTTTAGTTTTTTCTTTTTCTTTTTCTTTTTCTGTTTTCTCCATAAACTTTTGATTTAGTGAACCAATTTCAATCAAACAAATTTCTAAAATTTTGTAAAACTCAAATTAGGTTTTTAGGGCATTATAGAACACATTTACTTTCTAACTCAATTTTTTCTAACCAAATTTATTCACTTTGGCTTTAATAGCTAATATTGTATTTTCTTAATTCTATTCCCAAATAAATCATATCTTTTTATCCATGGATCCAGATTGGATGAAACCAATCTCTATTGTTTTTATTATTTTGCCCTTTATCTTTTTAGCTCACATAGGAGTTCTTTTGTTTAATATAAATATGGAGTATA
Source organism: Avena eriantha (assembly GCA_910589775.1). Classification (NCBI taxonomy): domain Eukaryota; kingdom Viridiplantae; phylum Streptophyta; class Magnoliopsida; order Poales; family Poaceae; genus Avena; species Avena eriantha. The sequence continues at coordinate 228,053,817 of OU342741.1, forward strand.
TCCATAGTATTGTGTTGTTCTTAGTATTAACTAATGATTAGAGTTTTAGGGTTTGAGATATTTTTCACTTCTCTTAGGTTTTTAAAATGCAACCAAGTCAAGTTGCTCATGCATGCTTCATGATTTGGGATTTTAAAACATGCACACCACTTCATAAACAAAAATCATTTTATTTGGCTTGGGTTTTGGATTATATTTAAATGTTCCAAAAGTTTTTGTTCCTTCTGAATTTGAATGAACTTGGTTCTTTATTTTGTTTAAAATTTTCACATTCCAAAACTTGGAAAATTTTGGGATGTGACAGACTACCACCCTCAAAAGGTATCTCGTCCCGAGATTCAAGAAGGCCAGATAGAATAGGTTGGGTTTTAGGATAACTTGGGTGCTACCACCCTTAAAAGGAAACTTTTTTGGGTTGCATTTGATGATTCACTTGGCTAAGGGTTTAATGATTGACATCCAAAGGTTGTTAACATTTCTCCATCTTGAGATTCTTGTACCACTGAATTGAGTTAGCTAAAGCTTACCATCCACACCATCTAGTTCTTCAACGGTTCCATACATGTTGATGTGGTTCACATGTCCTTTCTGGGTCAGATTGGAATTGCTCCCATTAGAGTCTCCAATATTCTTATTATTCTTCTTCTCAGGACAGTCTGCTGCAAAGTGTCTAAGTTGCTTACAATTGTAACACTGCAACTCGCTAATGTCCTTCTTGGGATCATTATGTTGATTCTGACCAAGGTTATCTCCATTGTTAGTACCATTCACATTGTTACTTACCACTTCCATTGTTGATGTGGTGATTCTTGTGGTGATGGTGATTATGTCCATTTCCTTCATGCTGATGTGATCCAGAACCCCCATTGTCCTTTCTGAATGAACGCATCTTCTGTGATGATCCTGATTGATATTTTTTAAGGCTATGCTTCCTCTTCCTGTCCTCAACCTTGTCCTTCTTACTCTCTAAAATTCTAGCTTTTTCACATAGTGATTGATAAGTTGGAACATAAGCAACTGATAATTGCATGGAAATTTCATCATTCAGTCCATCTAGGAACTTTTCCTTCCTCTTAGCATCAGTATCAGTATCGTCTGGAGCATAACGTGATAGATTGTTGAATTCCTCAATATATTCAGCAATGATGCGGTGACGCTGTTTAAGGTTGTGAAACTCCTTTTTCTTTAGACTCATCATGCCTGAAGAGATATGATTAGTGCGAAAACCATCTTCAAATATTTCCCAAGTCACTTCTTCAATGGGGTGAGTGACTTGAAAGTTGTCCCACCATGTAGCTGCAGGGCCTTCAAGCAAGTGTGCTGCAAATCTCACTTTCTCAGCATCAGAGCATCCAACGGTCACTAGATCCCTGTTTACTGAACGTAACTAGTCATCAGCTACCATTGGATCAGAAGTACCACAGAACTTTGCAGGTCTCAACCTCAGAAATCTAGTGAGCATATCCAGAGGTGGAGGATTGTTGTTGTTATTGTTGTTGTTCTGATTCTGATTGTTGATGGTTGCCATGAATTGTGTCATCATCTTCATTAGCTGAGTCTGTGCAGTCATCATCTGTTGCATCTCATTTTCATTGTTGTTGTTGTCTCCATTGTTATCATGGTCGTTGGCATGTCTTGGAGGCATCTGTTGGTTTAATAGGGAAAAGTAATGAAAGATAGATAGATAGATAGGTCTAAGGGAGTTCTAACACACTCAACCCAAAACAAACCAGTTCAATCAAACATTCATCAAGCAACCAATCACTTATCAACTTCTAAGTTTAAATCATTATAGAAGAAAACAACAAGTTTTCTTGAAACAAGCAACCTAGTATAGTCATACCACATAGGTCGGCATGATCCATACGCTGACACGATATCGATAACTCAAACATGATAATTGGTAGGCAATCTAATGTCTCATGGGTCGCACTATGATAACATCAGTGGGAGCTCTCTTTCGAGTTGGGCAATCATCGGTGAAGTGTCCTATCTTCCAGTAGCGATTGCAAAACACTTTTGTCATGTCTCGAGTACTTTTTCTTGAAGTGTTGTTGTGGTTTTCTTCAACTTCCTTCCCTAGGCATTCATTGATATTGTGTCCTTCTTTCTTGCATTTGGAGCAGGTGATATGGCTAAGGTTTTCTTCTTTCTTCCTAAGAGCTTGATACATTCCATCCTTGACTTGTTCTTTCACTTGTTGCACCACGAAGTCGAGATGGCACTTGGCAGGAATGTGGTTGGTTCCTTCACATAGGTAACAAGTAACTTGAGATGTGGGGCATTCTCCAACTGGATGGTTGTGATCACAAAAGGGACATTGATCTTGATGTTCCTTAGAGGTGTGGCCTACTTCTCCACATATTTTGCAAGCTCGAGGACTAGTCACAACTTGTATCTTGATCTCCTTGTTGGCATGATCCATCCTCAAGGTCCTTAGAGAAGCAAAGGATGGTCTTCTACATGTTTGAAGGAGAAGAGATTCAGTAAAGAATGATCAATGTATACGAGAAAATCTAATAAGTATAAAAATATAAGTTCATTCCTAACAAGGGGTTTGTCCAATTCCTAGGGTTGCGAACCTACAGGCAACACAGTGCTCTGATACCATCTGTAAAGACCCAAACCTGGCTTGGTTCGAATCCCTGTGATTACAGTGCTAGTCCCTGGATCGAATAGCTAGCACCCACAGTTTAAGATGTAATATCAAGATACAAAGGTCATATTACATCGCATGATCCAGAATACGAATAATTTATTACAAACTCATAGCCATAGGCTATCTTATGACAAAGCAGTAGAATACAAGTAAAGCATGGAGTCCTTCATCTTCATGTGCCACAGGCAAACATGTTGGGTGCAGACTTGTAATCCTATCATCGTTCCTCACTCATTAATAGAATATACCTGCAACATGATAGGTTGCAGCCACAAAGGGTCAATACTTTGAATGTATTGGCAAGTGTCACAAGTTGGTGAACATAAGTTGGACTATCACTACATGCATATTTGGCTAAGTAGAGCTTGGGCTTATTTGCAGAAAGCAACATGGTTTTATCCTATCTTTGCAAAATGGTTTTTGATCTTTATACAACTTTCTGAACTCCTTGGCAAACTCCAAGTTCTTCTAATCCCTTGTTGTGACCATCAAGTTTTACTTTGAGAAATTAGAATGTCGCGATCTTCCATAGCTTCAGGCCTTAGTTGCTCAGAGTTGTCCATAACCGGGGACACGACTAAGTACTTAGAATTTAATCTTCTGCAGAAGTTGTACACTTTACCCACAAGACACAATCTCGTCTTGATGCCACCAGTGGCCGCTGGATTAGTACTCACCAAGATGGAGTACCGGCAGATCGAGAATGTGACAAAGTCTTTCCATATAAGTCCTCCCAATACATAATGCTAGCACGTCTACCAGGCACCAATGCAAGGATATACTTCCAATACATAATTCTAGTTAACCTGAAGAGGTACCAATGCATGGGTCTCCCACTATGTAATTGACTAGGCCAGAGCCCATTTGGCATGTGGCTATACACGAAAGCCACTGTACGAGAAACATGTTCAATCTCTAAGTCCCTGGGTGGTATTCTCCTAGTGCACACACGAAAGAGATAACCATAGACATGGTTCCCTTCGTTGCAACCTTATTCACAACTGAGTATCCACTTTCCACCCAAGTGATTCATTGAGTACTTGTTTTATTATACAAAACATATATTTTTCCAACACTTCATATAATCATAATATGGTATATTCCACCCTGAATCTATAGCAGGGCTAAGCATACTACAACTACAATATTTCCACTAAGGGATATATAAAGGATATCCTAATAGGACATAGCATAGCATAGTATCATAGTAGTCATATCATGCATACTACAAAAATTCACTAAGTGTAATGAAAATAGTAGGACATGGATGATAGTGTCACTTGCCTTAGTAGTTGGTGGTGTTGGTACACTCTTCGTAGTAACACACTTGACAATCCACACAATCTATCAAACAAAACAACCAAAACAAAACATGCACAAGATCAACACTAATGGCAATACAAAAATCATGCAAAATATTCAAGCATGCAAGATGGTAATTTTTATTGTAAAAATTGTTATAACAAAGTTTTGAACATTACTAAGTGTTTTCTGAACATTTTATAATTGCAAGATTACAAATGCAACCATTTGTGCAATTGTAACAATTAGCAATAATTTCTAGTATTTGGAAAGGCTATACTCACTAAATAATTTCCATGCTATTAGGTATAGTCAACCAAATTTATATTTTGGTCTTACTGGACAGAGGGTTCAATTTGCAATCCATAGAAAAAATATTCACCCAAAAATAATTTACAAAACAAATTTTATGGGTAAAATACTCCTAAAAAGGTTTTGCCTAAAACTCCAACTTTTCAAAAGCAAAAGGGATAGATAAGGCCTCATCAGTGAAGCTCTCATTTTTCTGAATCCATGGACACCAAATTTGAATTTTTCTGAATTGTGGATCAAAAGTTATTGAATTTCTAAGTTAAATACAAATTCTATCTATTTTCTAATTTAAACAGACGCCAGGGCTGACGTGGCATAATCTTATTGGCTGGTACCGATTCGGTTGGATCGACCGCTGTGGGCCGCTGGATTCTAAGTGGAAATGGACAAACTAGATTAGCCCGTACCGCTTCGGTTAGAAATCTAATCCTGGCCGCTGGCGACAGATCGGACGGCGCTCAGCGCTTTGGCCACGGACTGGCGGCGCTGGCGACTGCGCGGGGCGGCGGGCGTTAGGAGGGTGGCGTTCCAGTGGTTCTAGAGGGGCATGGAGACCATGGACTATTACCGGCGATCGTCGCGGTCGAGGTGGTCTCGGGGATGGTCGCGGTCAATGAAGGGGCGCTCGGATTCGCCGGGGATTCCTCGCCGGAGTACCTGCCGACGGTGGAGCTCGCGTCTCCGAGACGGTGGTGTCTCCCTAGGGCTCGAGCAGACAAAACAGAAGGTCAGAGAGGTGTGTCAGGTCTTCTACAAGCCAGCTATGGAAAAAAGAGGGCGGTGGGAACCTGCGTCTCGCCGGAATCATCGCCGGAGCTTGCCGGCGACTACGGCGGTTCAAGCTCAATTTCGAGCAGCCTAGTGGCTCTCAGGTGGCGGTGTCTGAGGGGAGAACGAAGAGGACGGGGTGGGGATTAAGAGGCCGTGGTCGGAGTGGAGATTAATAGCGCAAACGCATGAATTCTTTCGATTTGGAAACATCAGAGGGAGGGAGAGGGGTTGTTCGTCGTTTGGTTGGAGACGGTGAGGTGGAGGGTGATGTGGAGTGGGATTGCGGTGTCAGTGAGAGGTGGTGAAGAGGAGTCGGTTAGAAAGAACCATAGAGGGAAAGGGGAGAGCCGGGTGGGCTTCTGTTGGGCTGGGGATGTGGGCTGAGCAGGCCAAACTGCTGCTGCGATTTTTTTTCTTTGCTTAATCTTTCAGTATTTTTCTTTTTATTTTTCTATTTTCTCCAAAACTTTTGATTTAGAGAACCAATTTGAATCAAACAAATTTCTAAAAATTTGTAAAACTCAAATTAGGTTTTTAGGGCAATATAGAACACATTTACTTTCTAACTCAAATTTTTCTAACCAAATTTATTCACTTTGGCTTTAATCGATAATATTGTATTTTCTTAATTCTATTCCCAAATAAATCATATCTTTTTATCCATGGATCCAGATTGGATGAAACCAATCTCAATTGTTTTTATTATTTTTCCCTTTACCTTTTTATCTCACATAGGAGTTCTTTTGTTTAATATAAATATGGAGTATTTCCATAGTATTGTGTTGTTCTTAGTATTAACAAATGATTAGAGTTCTAGGGTTTGAGATATTTTTGACTTCTCTTAGGTTTTTAAAATGCCACCATGTCAAGATGCTCATGCATGCTTCATGATTTGGGATTTTAAAACATGCACACCACTTCACAAACGAAAATCATTTTATTTGGCTTGGGTTTTGGAGGCATTATATTTAAATGTTCCAAAAGTTTTTGTTCCTTCTGAATTTCAAAGAACTTGGTTCTTTATTTTGTTTAAAATTTTCACATTTCAAAACTTGGAAAATTTTGGGATGTGACATCGGGTGACTCGAAATTTGCACTGAGACACAAAATGGCATGTAGTTAATGTCATAACAAAGAATGAACCAGATAGAAATTATAACCGCATCATACGAGAACTTCTAGAGCAGGAATGCAAACCATGAATGAACTATATATTGTAGAGCATAGTTATGTCGTGATTTAGGACGAACCAGACCCATAACCAGATGCAAGATATAATGGCGTCGCTCGTGAACCTGTAGAGAAGGACAAAAAAGCATTAGAAAAGTGTGCCTAGAATGAAATGAGCAATCAAACAAAGTGTTTCTTAGAATTTTAGCAAATATAAACAGGCGAGCTCATTTTAGCAAATATATATGGAAGCAGTGGTGTCTCCTAGAATGCATAGTCGTTACGTGACTCAGAATTTGTGGTGAGCTACACAATGGCATGTGGTTACTGTCATAGCTAAGAATCAACCAAATAGAAATTATAATGGCATCATAAGAGAACTTCTAGAGCAGGAATGCAAACCATTAGTGAACTACATAGTAGAGGACAATTATGCCGTTGTCAGGACGAACCAGCACCAGATAAGGAATTAATGGCATCCATTGTGAACCTGTAGAATAGGCTATGCAAACCAACATGTTCATTGTTCCATTTTGAGCTATATGCAAGAAAAAGGAAATAGTTAGTGAAGCAGCTTTTGAAGAAGTAGATGGCAACAACAAAATTATAATCGAATTAGTACGAAGAGTTTAAACGGCTACTATAGGACAGCATAATGATGCCAAGGAGGAAATAATAGCAGGAATTGATCTTAGAACGAACCAGATAGATTCAGCAACTGTAGAGCAAGGAATCCACACTAATATTTTCCGCTGACTTTGGATTTTGAAAGAATTACACGGTAGCAGGAAATTACTATTGTATGGAGTAGCTAAGAACATGTGTATGAGAAAATAATAGACATGTCCATGACTTGTATGTACTAGCACGAAGAACAGGCATGCCCACTGACTTGTATGTACGAGAAGGATGACAAAAATGCAGTTCACTGCGACAAGCTTGAACCTGCTATACTGCTGACAAAACAAAAATGGGTTGCAGATTTGGTTAACCTTGGTCGGAGAGGCGTCTAAGCATCGTCAATACCATGCGGGTGACGTCCAGGTCACCGAGGGTGCTGAGGTTGCGAGGCTATTGGCGTCAGGGAAGCAGATCTTGGGCGGTCGATGCTGGCTTGAGCGCGGTGGACGAGAGCGTTGCTGAGGCAGATCTAGTGCACTGAACGGCGACAACCGAGCAGCTAATCTAGAGCGGTGGACATGGAACTCCCCAAACTAGATCACGTCCGGTGTACACCGGTGAAGCGGATCCAGTACGGTTGGGTAGCTTTTGGCGGCCTGGAAGCAGAGCTTGGGCGGTCGATGACGCCATCGGTGTGGTGAACGACACCGTGGCTCCGGTGTAGTGGCAGGAGACCCGGTGAACCAGATCCAGTGGGTGAGCATCAGTGAAGTGGCTCCGCAGCGGTGCACGAGACCACCGCTCAAGCGGGTCTGGCCGCTGTGGAATTGCCGTCGGCCGGTGCGCGTGGTGGCCGTGGAGGTGAGGGCATGGGAGAGAGGGGCCTGGGATTTTTGGAAGGACCAACGGGAAAATCTGGGCGAATTTGGACTAAGAAGGTGAAAACAAACATAAATTACGATTGTGCCCCCAAGCTACTGACTTTAGCTTGCCCATTGGGCATTAGAACAATGGGTAGAATCGGAATTTTGAAGTCAAAAGTTTTTGAAATTGAGGGGTGGGAAATGCTTCAAGATCGGTGTGCTGTTTTTCTGCTTGATTGAGATATTGAATTTGGCGACCGTCCATCTAATAATAATATAAAAATGGTATTGCCCCGGTGGGATATTTTGCCTCAAAGTTTTTGAAACTGAGGGGCATGAAATGCTTCAAAGTCAGTGCATGGTTTAGCCGCTCGATTGAGATTTTAAATTTGACAAGCGCCCATCTGATAATAATACAAAAATGGTACTGCCCCGATGGAAGATTTCGCCTCAAAGTTTTTGAAACGGAGGAGCGAGAAATGCTTCAAAGTCGGTGTGCAGTTTTGCTGCTCTATTGAGATTTTGAGTTTGACTAGCGCCCATCTTCTGATAATAATACAAAAAATGGTACTCCCCCGGTGGGAGATTGTGCCTCAATGTTTTTGAAACAGAGGGGCGGGAAATGCTTCAAAGTAGGTGTGCGGTTTTGCCGCTCGATTGAGATTTTGAATTTGAAAACCGCCCATATGATAATAATAATAATAATATAAAAAAGGGACTCCCTAGGTGGGAGATTTTTGCTCAAAGTTTTTGAAATGGTTAGGAGGGAAATGCTTCGAAGTTGGTGTGTGTGATTTTGCCGCTCGATTGAGATTTTGAATTTTTCTAGCGTCCATGTATGGCTATACGGTCAGGAATTCATGGCTGAGAGTCACATCAACTGATCATCCATATAACCACACTTGAGGTACTCCCTATGTTCGGTATTACTAGGGCGGAGTAGTACTAGTTCAGAGAATTAACATCACCTACTCGCTTTATAGCTATTTATTGCATGCAATAGTAATCCTAAAATCCAGCCAATGCACGTCACCACTGCATCTAATTGAAAAAATGCAAGCCAATGGATGCACTCCCGTTTTAACAACATGATCGGCTAGGAGCACTATAAGACGTGGTGGTTCATATTTTACGGTCAACTATAGGAGTAATTGAGCAAAACTAGGAGCATTAATTGGTCCTCTGGCCTAGCAATTGAGGCTATAAAATAATTAAGAGGTATATACACCTTTAGTCCCACATCTTGCACCGCGAGAGCATTTTAGTCCCTCATATTGAAAAATGAGTAATACTAGTCCCTCAACTTATATCTCGAGAGAATTTTAGTCCAATTTAATGGAATTTCAGTGAATTTGACTAAATTTGTCCACGAATGACGTTGGTTTTTTTAAAATGACCCCTCTATATTTTTTTATGTCATTTGTGTCCCTATGCGGACTGATAAGTGGGCCACCTGTTAGTAGATGTACAAATAAAATAGTTAAATCTCTAAGAGGAGAATGGATTCAAACTTAATACTTTTGTACAAAGACACACACACCCACAAGCCACTATGCCGATAGATACCCACGACTACTCATGTGAGATGAGGAGTACTTGAGAGGACGTACTTATGCCAAACGAGGATTACTTGGGGGAAAGTAATTATTTATACAATAAAAAAGCACATACGAACGGAAAAAATGCTCATGTCTATGTTGGCACGGTCCATAATATCAATTGTATAGCTTTGTCATTAACCTAGTAGCTAGATGCAGTGTCTAGAATAAACTTGAGTTTTTTCTTATTTGCAAAAATGAAAAGGAATAAAGTTGAGTTGTTATTGTAGCCTAGAACACATATTTTTGAATATCCAAAATAAAGAACACATTAGCTAGAGCGCTCTTCAGTTAATCACTTCTATGTGCATGTTGTAGTGGCAAGGTTGATTTCTTCAATAGCGCATGTAATGAGTTCGATACCCTACAATGCGTTGGTAGTTTTTATTATTTGTTTTCTTATTCAGATCCTCCTGTCAAGTCGTACCAAGGTCACAACTGGCAGACAGAAAATACACAGGGGACATTTTGCAAAAAATATGATGCCACATGTCACTTCCAGAATTAGTTACGACGAATTCAGACAAAATCGCAGAAAATTGATTGAATTGGACTAAAATGTTCCCGGTTAAAAGTTGTGGGGCTAGTGTTGCTTACTTTGCAAGTTGTGGTACCAAAACGCTCATGCGGTGCAAGTTCTGGGAGTAAAAATGTATATACCTCAATAATTAACGACCCTGCTATTGAGAGAACATGAGGTTTTTAACTCCTCGGAGCATACATCCCATCTGGCCACATGGTGAGCATCCAAGGGCACAACCAAAAAGCAAAATTGAAAAATGGAAAATGCCATGCAAAAAATGGAAAATGCCCTGCATTTGCGTGTGCCCTGAGGGACCAGGGAGCGCGTGTTTTCTTCTTAGATTTTGGGATAATTAAATACAATGAGGTTATGATACTATTACTAGTATCATCCTACACCTACACACTCGCATGCTCCCAGGAGTCCTAAGGTGGTCTGCACGACCGTTGTACTGAAATTAGTGTCCATGCGCATGCGCGTGCCCGTGCTAGTTTGATGAAACGTGCTTGTGATTGCTATGTGCATGTCGTCGTCTCGTTTCCACACGATTCGCTTGGCTTTTCCAGGCCTTTGTTTAAATGTGTTTCTCTAGAACCGCTTCCTGTGCCAGTCGGTAGGACCGAGACCACACGAACGCCATCATCCATGGCCGGCAAGAAGCAGGAGGACTCGCCATTGGCTGGTCTCCCTGAGGGACTCATCTAGAAGATAGGTGACATCTTCCTTTCGACGGACAACTTCGACTACTATGCCGCCTTTCGGGCAGTCTATAGCGCCTGACACGGCTTCATGGAGGAGCGCTTTATGCCAGCCAACTTGATTGTTCTAGAGCACTAGTTGTCAGAGGAGTATTGGGTAGAAGATGCCGCCATCACATCGCTGAACGTGAGAACTGGCTGCCACCTTGAGAAGAAGCTTAGCTGGGTTATTCGCAGGTTCTTTCTTTATATTCACATGTATATATATTTGATCCTTTTTTGCATTCACATCCTATACTATCTGTTTTTCAAGTTATGTTTCTTTGTCCACTTGTTGCCCAGGGTTTTTCTCCCTGGTTTACCTTGATTGAATTTCAGTCTATTTACCTTGACTGAATCTCTGTTTCTCCTCCCTCTATCTTTGGAAGGTACTTTTATGTCGGTAGCATAACCGGTGGCCTCCTTGTGCTTGGATAGAGGGTGCAACCATACAAGACCCAGTTGTACAACCCCTTCTTGGGCGCTATCAAGCGCCTGAGGGCGGAGATGCCGACCGAGCAGGTGGCTTCTATCGTTGTGACGATGTTCCCGTCGTTGATGGTGTTTACGTCAAACCATCAGAACACCACAAATCGGCGGGAGGATGAGAGCACGGAGGAAGGGAGTCGCCCAGTCTTTGGTGAAGGGTTGTACTAGCCGTATGACCTCGTAGAACTCTGGACTATGACTTATTACGCTGGTGATGCTTTTGTCATAGACAGATACGGGTCTATCCTCTCGACTATGTGTGATGCTGCTCATGGAGATGTCCAGCTGCAGCGCTCCGCATGACCCCTGGAGATGCATCCACCGTTGCAGGCCCTGTTCCAGGCTGCCAGTTCCCAAAGAATCGTTTTTACCTCGTCGAGTCTTACGGGGAGTTGATGTTCATTGTGAGTGGACCGGTCTACGGCGGCAGGCCGATTGTTTACTGGGTTGATACCCAGAACTGTGTCCTTCAGCCGGTCAGAGGCATCAGAATTCGTGCTCTCTTCGTTGCTGACAATCGGTGCGTCTGCGTCGACAGCGCCAGTGTACACACGGTGCAGGCCGGCAGCATATATTATGCGGACCTATCCGAGATTAGATCTTACAACTTTGAGGCTCTTGTGTGGGAAGAGAAGCCAAGTGTTGTATATGGGTATGGAGTAGGAGTATTATGGATCAATGACTGTCCTTTCGATATCGATCGATTGCTGGTGGAGTATTGTGGAATCATCGAGCATTCTGAGCTACATATGGTGCCGCCTTATGGCGAGGATGGTACCACCCACTAGGATTATTACGACGACTATTCATTAGATTGATGGATTGTGTGGGTCTCCTACTAATGTATTCTCTTCAGGTTAGCTCTTTATATGTTCACTTTGTTGAGTGCATGTCTATGAATTTTGCAAGTTCTATGGTGTTTGTGTAATAAAATGGACGTTGTCCCTATTCCGGTAGATCGTGTGTTGTACCTCTGACAATTTCACTATTTTCTCATGTGTGTGTAGTAATTCTAATAGGTGCTCAGTTTGTAACAATGCTCAAATAACTAACAACTGCAAATTACAGTAGATTATTACAATCCTCAGTAAACTTGATAGTAATAAAATGAAGCATAAAAGTTGCATCAGAGTCTAGACAACTAAAAAATCACCATAACTAGTGTTATAGAAAAGGTCTCTATGGAGCTTGCATCCCGAGAAATGTAACAACTGGCATCCCGTGAGAGCTATAGATGAGATTATTAAGTATTTTCTGCGTTAAAGCTTGCCTATTTTTCAATTCATATAAGTCTTTGCATGCTATGGTGATTACTGAATTTGTTTTATTAGATTCTTGCTCAAAAATATCACAGGCATCTTGGAGGGCATCCTCAAATAATCTTTCGGCTAAAAAACGAGGATCAGTTGAAGCGGTGTGCCATGAGCAATAGTTATTGCCACTACTGTTGTGTGAAACAAAATCTAAACTTGGAGAAGCAGGTCTTTATTCGGCATTCAGAGGGTCGTTTGCAGCCTGAAACAAACACAAAACAAGTTAGAACATCATTACCATGAAATTACACCATCCTGAATTTTAAATGTATCAATGCGGTAATATATAAGGAAGGAAGCAATTAACAGTGGTGGCTCATACATCTATTTCTTCTTGAATAAGTGGACCAGCTGGCGCCATGGAGCGATGCGAGCATGTGCTGCTCTGTGAAATGACTGCTCTACTTGAAGATGACTAAGACTAAGAAAAAACAAGTTACTTAAACAATAGACTTGGGAAACAAACTACAAGTTCATTTTGAATAACAATGCGAGCAATCAACCAAAGTACCTAATGCAGACTGCTCAAACTAGAATGTGCAGAACATGAATAAAATGAATAAAATTTTAGCATGAAGCTGAACTTGTCATCATAACTCACTTTTGGTTTCTGATAGTATATTAATTGACCCCCCTCCCCCCCGTGCGCCCTGTCCGATGGGTACCTCTAAGAGCTTTTCTATAAAACTTTCAAAGCAACCTACACAGTTTACTTGTAGTAGTTCAAATTTTACCTATTATATTTTTTCCGCTTTACCTATCATAATTTTATATAGTGATGATATGCCAGATGTCTATTATCTGAGTTTCACGTGCAGGGCACGTGGAATTTAGTAGTACTTGTAGTTTCAAATTTGACCTAATTTCTATAAATCAACATAAAGTCAATCTAATGGACAGAGTTAGCTGGGAAGATTGAAAACTCATAAAACTTGGGAGTCATTGGTACACCATGTTGGTCCAATATATATATATATATATATATATATATATATATATATGTGTGTAAACTTGGCTTGTAGCATTCATATCCAATATTCTTCGGACTTTTCTTTAGGAAAAATAACAACCTCGCTTGTATTCTTCACTCGGAAATGTAGAATTCAATGTTCTTTCTCGATAGTTGGAAACTCACACCGACGACACTGTTTAGTACAAGAAGATGCATCGATGATCTACCTATGAAAAGATATTTAATTCAAGAGCAATCTATGGCGTTTACTTGTAGCTAGCTCAAGTTTGACCTAATTTAGTTAAATTATCAATATGCAAAGTCTTAGCAAGAAGTTGAACCTATCATCGAAACTCTCGCTGGTTTATGGTATATTAATTTTGAACCCTTGATGGCTACGTCCAAAAGCTTTTTCGTAAATATATCAAAGCAAAATCTACAATTTACTTGTAGTTTCAAATTTGACCTAATTCCGAGATATTGACATAAAGTTATTCAAATGTGCGGGGTTCGCTATAGGAAGCTTCAAAACCCATAAAACATGGGAATCATAAGTACAACATGTTGTGGATCCACTATATATATATATGTCAGTCAACTTGGCTTGTGGCATCCATACCAAATATTCTTTGGACTTCTCTTTACGGAAAAGAACAACTAACCTTGTTTGTCTTCACTCAGGAAACGTAGAATTCAATGGTCTTTCCTGGTAGTTGGACACTCACACCCACGACACTGCTTACTACTAGAAAATGCACCCATCTACCTCTAAAATGACATTTAATTCAAGAGTTATCTATCACGCTTACTTGTAGCTCAAGTTTGACCTAATTTCATTAAATTGTCAAGATGCAAAATCTTAGCACGAAGTTGAACCTATCGTCAAAACTCTCACTGTTTTTCGATATATTAATTGTGACCCCTCGATGGGTACCTCCATAAGTTTTTTCTTAAAACTTTCAAAGCAACCTACAATTTACTTGTAGTTTCAAATTTGACCTAATTTCGATAAATCGACATATAGTCATTCGGTCAAATGGGCACAGTTAGCTAGGAAGTTTGAAAACTAATAAAATATGGGAATCGTTGGTACAACATTTTGGTCCACTACATATGTCGGTAAACTTGGCTTCTGGCATTCAGATCCAATATTCTTCGGACATTTCTTTACGGAAAATAACAACCTCGCTCGTCATCACTCGAAAAATTGAGATTTGAATGTTGTTTCCTGATAGTTGGAAAATCACACCGACGACACTATTCACTACAAGAAAATACACCCATCTACCTCTAAAAAGTCATATATTTTAAGAGCAATCTATTACGCTTACTTTGTAGCTCAAGTTTGACTCAATTTCGTTAAATAGTGTCATGATGCAAAATCTTAGCATAAATTCAAACCAGTTGTCAAAACTCTCAGTTGTTTCTCATATATTGATTGTGAGCCCCTGATGGGTACCTCCAAAAGCTTTTTCGTATAACTTTCAGAGCAACCTACGAAACGTGTACTATATAGTTCAAATTTGGCCTAATTTTGATTAATCGACATATAAGGTCATTCAAGTGGGTAGAACTATAAGCTATAGGAAGTTTGAGAACTCATAAAACACGGGAAATCATAAGTACAATATGTTGGTCCACTATATATGTGTGAAAACTTGGCTTGTGGCATTCATATCCTTATTCTTCGGACTTCCTTTATAGGAGAGAATAATCTTGATATTACTTGAAAAATTGAGAATGTTCTTTCCCGATAGTTGGAAACTCACACTGACAGCATTGTTTACTACAAGAAAATGCACCCATCTACACTTGAAAAGACATTTAAATCAAGATAAATATATTGTGCTTACTTGCTTGTAGCTCAAGTTTGACCCAATTTGGTTAAATAGTCAGGATGCAAAATCTTAGCAAGAAGTTGAAACTATCATCAAAACTCTCGGTAGTTTCTGACATATTGATTGTGACCCCTCGATGGGTGCCCCCAAAAGCTTTTTCGTAGCACTTTCAAAGCAACTTACAATTTACTTGTAGTTTCAAATTTGACCTAATTTCGATAAATTGACATAAAGTCATTCAAATGGGCAGAGTTAGCTAGGAAGTCATTCAAATATCGACAAACATTTAATTCAAGAGCGATCTTTCGCGCTTACTTGTAGCTCAAGTTTGACCTAATTTTGTTAAACTATCAAGATGCAAAATCTTAGCATGAAGTTGAACGTGTCGTCAAAACTCTTAATGGTTTATGATATATTAATTGTCTCCTGAATAGGTACCTCCAGAAGACTTTTCATAAAACTTTCAAACCAACCTACAATTTACTTGTAGTTCAAATTTGACCCAAATTCGATAAATAATTGGCATAAAGTCATTCAAGTTGGTGGAGTTACCTTGGACGTTTGAAAGCTCATGAAACATGGGTATCATCAGTACAACATGTTGGTCCACTCTTTATGTCTGAAAACTTGTCTTGTGGTATTCAGATCCATATTCTTCGAAGTTTCTTTATGTAAAAGAACAATCTCGTCATCACTCGAAAAATTGAGAATTAAATGTTCTTTCGTGATAGTTGGAAACTAACACCGACGACATTGGTTACTACATCACCCATATACCTCTAAAAATACATTTAATTCAATAACAATCAATTGCCCTTACTTGTGTAGCAAATGTTTGACCTAATTTCGTTAAATCGGCAAAAAGTCATGAAAGTGTGCAAAGTCAGCTAGGAAGCTTGGAACATCCTATTTCTAAAAACTTTGGAGTTATAAGAAACCATGTTCCACTTTGTCTGATAATCAGGGAAGTGTAATTATTTTTTAATTGTGGTAGGTCCTGTAGGAGCGAGGTGCTTTATTAGTTAACACGCGGTCGGTGGAAGTACAAGTTACATCAAGGAACTCATAAAAATGAAAATTACATCCAAGTTCATGCATTTAGCACAAGATCCCTGATACTAAGCAATAAAGTGTCTTTTGAGGTTTGCGCGTATGCTAGATATTGTAGAGCCAAAATTTGTTCTAAAATAATCTACATCCTAGATTTTACTACTAGTACGTATAGTAAACAAGAATCCATAAAATAGAGTGATCGTACTCTCTATTAGATTAGTAACTTGGATTGATTTTTCATATATCTAAGTACTACTACTAATTATAATTTCTTAACAAAAAGTACCAATAATAAATGCAGTACTAGTTTGTCTGATTTGTTCTAAGATGTAGTACTACTACTATTACTAGTACTCCCTCTGTCTAGGATTATTAAGGCCATTTAAATTTGACAAGATCAAAAAAATTAATTACAGGTTGGTGTCGAAGACATGCATGCATTGTTCGGTATCTCCCTTACATCACTGTACACCCTGAAACAGGCCGCTGGCTTTTTGTCTCTCTCCAGGAGTAGATCTTCTTGCCTCTCACTCACCTGGATCTTCTTGCCTCGGTCTCTCCCTCTGTCTGTAGAATATTGTCTGGTACAGTACAGCGTGACACCTGCTTTATTACTCACCTGTTAACTTTCTGCAACCTTTTTGTTTTGACGAAGAATGTACAGCGTGTGGACACTATCTAAGAAAAAAGTGGCCAAGTGTAGCTGCCGCCGGTGCCCCAATGCCTAGCGTATTCCTATACAATCGTACTTGTACAGTACAAAACTCAATCAATATACTCTTCATTATGTTGGAGATATGCCCAAGAGGCAATAATAAAAGTGATTATTATTATATCTTTGTGTTTATGATGAATGTTTACATCCCAAGCTATAATTGTATTATTAGGAAACACTAATACTTGTGAGTTTTGTAAACATAAGAGAGTCCCTAGTAAGCCTCTTGTTGAACTAGCTTATTGATTAATTGATGATCATGGTTTCCTGATCATGGACATTAGGATGTGATTGATAACAAGGTTATATCATTAGGAGAATGATGTGATGGACACACACACCCATAGTAAGGCGTAGCATAAGATCAAGTCATTAAGTTCGTATTGCTATAAGCTTTTAAATGCATAGTAACCTAATCCTTCGACCATGAGGTTGTGTTAATCACCATCACCGGATGGGTACTTTGATGACATCAAACACCGCTTCGTAACTGGGTGGTCATAAAGGTGTCATTGGGTATTCTGAAAGTATGTGTTGAAGCGCATGGACCAAGATTAGGATTTGTCCATCCATATGACGGATAGATATGCTCTGGGCCCTCTCGGTGGAATGTCATCTAGTTAGCTTGCAAGCATGTGACTGAGTCACAAGGGATGACATATCACGGAACGAGTAAAGAGTACTTATCAGTAACGAGGTAGAACTAGGTATGGAGATGCCAACGATCAAACCTCGGATAAGTATAGTATCGCGTGACAAAGGGAATTGGTTTCGTATGTAAATGGTTCAATCGATCACGAAGTCATCGTTGAGTATGTGGGAGCCATTATGGATCTCCAGGTCCCGCTGATGGTTATTGATAGGAGATGTGTCTCTGTCATGTCTACATATTCACGAACCGTAGGGTGACACACTTAAGGTTCGAAGTTGTTTTAAGTAGATATGGAATGTGCGTTGGAGACCGAATGTTGTTCGGAGTCTCGGATTGGATTTGGGACATCACGAGCAGATCCGGAATTGTCCGGAGAATAAGATTCATATATTGGGGATCATTTTCTGAGTTAGGAAATGTTCGGCAGTATTTGTATGAGGATTCTAGAAGGTTTCGGAATGTTCCGGAAGGTTCTGGAAGATTTCTTGGAGTTTGCTTGAAAACCAAGAAAGGGATCAAGGAGTCCTGGTGGGGCAAGACAAGGAGTCGTGGGGGAGGAGGACTCCTCCCCCCTCCCCAATCCGCCGGCCATAGGAGGGAGGGGAGTCCTACAAGGAATCCCCCTCCCATGGCGCCTCCCCCCTTTAAATAGAGGGGTGGGGGCGCCACCTCCAAGCCCTCCTCCACAACTCCAAATCTCTGCCGCCTCTCTCCTCATCCTTTCTTCTGCACAGGCATAGGCGAAGCCCTGCAGAATTCTCTACTCCACCACCACCACGCCGTCGTGCTGCTGGGATTCCGTGGAGAAGATCTACTACCTCCGCTGCTCGCTGGAATGAGGAGAGGAAGGTCTGCTTCGACTCCGCACGTGTGACCGACTGCGGAAGCGCTGTCGGAACGCGGCGCCGGAAGGATCGTCCACACGATCTTGAGATCGACAAGTGATCCACTAATCAACCACGAGATCTAATCTCGTAACGCTTTCGGATCTACGAGGGTTAGTACATATCTATCTCGTTGCACATGTCTAATTGATTAGATCTTGGCTTTTATCTAGATTAGATCTGGGTTTTGTTCGTTCTTGCGGTAGAAATTTTTTGTTTTCCATGCTACGAACCCATCAGTGGTATCAGAGCCGTGTCTATGCGTAGACCTGTTGCACGAGTAGAACACAATGGTGTTGTGGGCGTTGGTGCTCGTGCCGTCTTTTGCTTTGTGTACTTTGCATCTTGCGGCATGGTGGGATGAAGCGGCTCAGGCTAACCTTACATGTCATCGCACATGAGACTTGCTCCACGCTTGACGTGTAACTTGCTTTGCACAAGTGGCTTTGCGGGTGTCTGTCTCTCCCACCATAGTATAGATCCAATTTACACTTTGCACTCGATAGCACTTGTATCAACGTTGTGGTTCAGTTTCGTAGGTAAGATCCGTTATTGTTCGAAAGCCCCAAGCCACGTAAAACATGCAAAGAAAATTAGAGGCGTCTAACTTGTTTTTGCAGGGGTTTTGTGATGTGATATGGCCATCATATGATTGTGATTATATTTGATGTATGCAATGATCCTTGTTGTAATATGGCAACCGGCAGGAGCCTAATGGTTGTCTTTAATTATGTTAAGACCTGCGTGTCTATTCATCTTGTAATAGCTTTATTCTGAGTAGTTGTAATAGTTGCTAGTGATGATGGACAACCATGAAGCGGCGCCACTGACCTTGACGCAATGCTGGTGATGATGGAGATCATGTTCGTGCTTTGGAGATGGAGATCAAAGGCGCAAGAAGAAAGGGCCATATCATATCACACTAATTATGAATTGCCTGTGATGTTAATCCTTTATGCATCTTGTATTGCTTAGATCGCGACGGTAGCATTATAAGATGATCCCTCTCACTAAATATCAAGTAATAAAGTGTTCACCCTTAGTTGGCACCGTTGCTAAGACTTGTCGTTTCGAAGCATCTCGTGATGATCGGATGTGATAGATTCTACATGTGCATACAACGGGTGCAAGCCAGATTTGCACATGCAGAAACTAAGGTTATCTTGATGAGCCTAGCATGTACAGACATGGTCTCGGAACACGGAATACCGAAAGGTAGAGCATGAGTCATATAAATGATATGATGAACATGAAGATTGTTCGCCGATGAAACTACATCTTCTCTCGTGAAGATCGGACTTGGTGTAGTAGACTTGGTTCGTGTAATCACTAAGACAATGTGAGGGATGTTGTTTTGAGTGGGAGTTCACCTAGTTAACTTAAGTATTAAATTTGAACTCAATTCATCATAAAATTAGTCTAAACTACTTGCAAATTTGTTGTAGATTATGGCGACCCCCTCCATCAATTTCAATGCGTTCCTAGAGAAAGAAAAGCTTAAGAACAATGGAAGCAATTTTACGGACTGGTTCCGTGGACTGAAGATCGTCCTCAGGGCTGGTCAGTTGACCTATGTGCTCGAAGCACCGCTGGGTGACCCACCTGCAGATGATGCCACCGATGACGTAAAGAATGTTTACGCCACTCGGAAAAATCATTACTCCACAGTTCAGTGTGTCATCCTGTACGGTTTAGAAGCGGAGCTCCAAAAGCGTTTTGAGCACCACGACCCGTTCGAGATCATTAAGGAGCTCAGGCTAATTTTTGAGACTCGCGCGGCCATGGAGAGCTACGAGGCCTCTGAAAAGTTCTTTAACTGTAAGATGGAAGAGGGAAGCTCCGTTAGCGAGCACGTGCTCACCATGTCTGGGTACGCAAACAAGCTACAAGAGTTGGGAATATCGATTCCTAATGAGTTGGGGATTCATCGTCTCCTTCAATCACTGCCTCCGAGTTATAAGAACTTTGTGATGAACTACAATATGCACTGCATGAACAAGACGTTGCCTGAACTATCGTCCATGCTGAAAACTGCTGAAGTGGAGATCGAGAAGGAGCACCAAGTGTTGATGGTCAATAAGACCACCAATTTCAAGAGACAGGGCAAGCATAAGAACAAGGGCAACTTCAAGAAGGACGGCAAGAAAGCTGCCGCACCTGCAAAGAAGCCCAAGGCTGGTCCCAAGCCTGAAACTGAGTGCTTCTACTGCAAGGGTGCTGGTCACTGGAAGCGTAACTGTCCCAAGTACCTGGCGGATCTGAAGAACGGCAACATCAAGAAGAAAGGTATATTTGATATATATGTTATTGATGTGTATCTTACTAGTAATCGTAGTAGTGCCTGGGTATTTGATACTGGTTCGGTTGCTCATATTTGTAACTCGAAACAGGAGCTGCGGAATAAACAAAGACTGGCGAGAGACGAGGTGACGATGCGCGTTGGAAATGGCTCCAAGGTTGATGTGATCGCTGTCGGCACGCTCCCTCTACATCTACCTTCGGGATTAATTTTAAATTTAAATAATTGTTATTTGGTGCCTGCGTTAAGCATGAACATTATATCTGGATCTTGTTTACTGCGAGATGGTTACTCTTTTAAGTCCGAGAATAAAGGTTGTTCGATTTATATGAATAATATCTTTTATGGTAATGCACCTGAGATGAATAGTTTATTCTTACTAAATCTCGATAGTAGTGATACACATGTTCACAACATAGATGCTAAACGAATAAAATTGAATGATAATTCTACATACATGTGGCACTGTCATCTTGGTCACATTGGAGTGAAACGTATGAAGAAACTCCATTCAGATGGACTTCTTGAATCACTTGATTTTGAATCACTTGAAAGATGCGAAGCATGTCTAATGGGAAAAATGACTAAGACTCCATTCTCTGGAATAATGGAGCGAGCTACAGACTTATTGGAAATAATACATACCGATGTGTGCGGTCCAATGAGTATAGCATCGCGTGGTGGATATCGTTATGTTCTCACTTTCACGGATGACTTAAGTAGATATAGGTATGTCTACTTTATGAAACATAAGTCCGAAACTTTCGAGAAGTTTAAGGAATTTCAAAGTGAAGTGGAAAATCATCGTAACAAGAAGATTAAGTTTCTGCGTTCTGACCGCGGAGGTGAATATCTGAGTTATGAGTTTGGCATGCATTTAAAGAAATGTGGAATACTTTCGCAGTTGACACCGCCGGGAACACCACAGCATAATGGTGTGTCCGAACGTCGTAATCGAACTCTCTTAGATATGGTTCGGTCTATGATGTCTCTTACAGATTTACCGCTATCATTTTGGGGCTATGCATTAGAGACAGCCGCATTCACTTTAAATAGGGCACCATCTAAATCCGTTGAAATGACACCGTACGAATTGTGGTTTGGTAAGAAACCTAAGTTGTCGTTCCTTAAAGTTTGGGGTTGCGAAGCATATGTAAAGAAGTTACAACCTGATAAGCTAGAACCCAAAGTGGAGAAATGCGTCTTCATAGGATACCCTAAAGAAACAATTGGGTATACCTTCTATCATAGATCTGAAGGCAAAGTTTTCGTTGCCAAGAATGGATCCTTTCTTGAGAAGGAATTTCTCTCGAAAGAGGTGACTGGAAGGAAAGTAGAACTCGATGAGGTTATTGAACCTTCTCTCGGATTTGAGAGTAGCGCAGCACCGGAAGATGTTTTTGTGCCGCCTGCACCAATTGGAGAGGAAGCTAATGATAATGATCATGAAACTTCAAATGAAGTTACTGCTGAACCTCGCAGGTGAATGAGGGTTCGTACCACTCCTGATTGGTATGACTCTGCCTTGAACGTCATGTTGGTGGACAACGCTGATGACCCTACGACGTATGAAGAAGCTATGATGAGCCCAGATTCCGACAAATGGCTCGAAGCCATGAAATCCGAAATGGGATCCATGTGCGAAAACCAAGTGTGGACTTTGGTGGACTTACCGGATGGCCGTAAGGCTGTCGAGAACAAATGGATTTTCAAGAGAAAAACAGATGCCGATGGTAATGTTACCGTCTATAAAGCTCGACTTGTCGCGAAAGGGTTCCGACAAATTCAAGGAGTTGGCTATGATGAGACATTCTCACCAGTAGCGAAGCTAAAGTCTGTGAGGATTTTGTTAGCAATTGCTGCACATTTTGATTATGAGATTTGGCAGATGGATGTCAAAACGGTGTTCCTTAATGGTGACATTGAGGAAGAGTTGTATATGGTACAACCCAAGGGTTTTGTCGATCCTAAAGATGCTGACAAGGTATGCAAACTTCAGCGCTCCATTTATGGACTGAAGCAAGCATCCCGGAGTTGGAATCAACGTTTTGATAAAGTAATCAAAAACTTTGGATTTATACAAACTTATGGAGAAGCTTGTATTTACAAGAAAGTGAGTGGGAGCTCTGTAGCATTTCTAGTACTATATGTAGATGCCATATTGTTGATTGGGAATGATATAGAACTTCTTAATAGCGTCAAAACCTATTTGAATAATAGTTTTTCAATGAAGGATCTTGGCGAAGCGGCATATATTCTAGGCATCAAGATTTATAGAGATAGATCAAGACGCCTAATAGCGCTTTCACAAAGTACATACTTAGACAAAGTTCTAAAGAAGTTTAGAATGGAAGATAGCAAGAAAGGGTTCGTGCCCATGTTGTCAGGTAAGACCTTGAGTAAGACTCAAAGTCCAGCTACGGCAGAAGATAGAGAGAAAATGAATAATATTCCCTATGCCTCGGCCATAGGTTCTATCATGTATGCCATGCTGTGTACAAGACCGGATATAGCACATGCTGTTAGTTTGACTAGCAGATATCAAAGTGATCCTGCAATGGAGCACTGGACAGCGGTCAAGAATATCCTAAAGTACCTAAATAGGACTAAGGATATGGTTCTTTCTTATGGAGGTGATGAACAGCTTGTTGTAAACGGTTACACCGATGCTAGTTGGAACACCGATCCGGATGACTCGAAGTCACAGTCGGGATACGTATTTATTTTGAATGGTGCTGCAGTGAGCTGGAGGAGTGCAAAGCAAAGCGTTGTGGCGAAATCTTCAACTGAATGGGAATACATAGCTACTTCGGAGGTTGCACAAGAAGCCGTATGGATGAAGGAATTCATTACTGAACTTGGCGTGGTTCACAGTGCATTGGACCCGATGGCCATCTACTATGACAACACAGGTGCCATAGCTAATGCACAGGAGCCAAGGTCACATAGCAAGCTGAAGCACATCAAGCTACGTTTCCATGCTATTCATGAGTATGTCCGAGATGGTGACATAAAGATTTGCAAAGTACACACTAATCTGAATGTGGCAGATCCGTTGACTAAACCTCTCTCTAGGGCAAAGCATGACCAACACCAGAACGCCATGGGTGTTCGGTATATTACCATGTAATCTAGATTATTGACTCTAGTGCAAGTGGGAGACTATTGGAGATATGCCCAAGAGGCAATAATAAAAGTGATTATTATTATATCTTTGTGTTTATGATGAATGTTTACATCCCATGCTATAATTGTATTATTAGGAAACACTAATACTTGTGTGTTTTGTAAACATAAGAGAGTCCCTAGTAAGCCTCTTGTTGAACTAGCTTGTTGATTAATTGATGATCATAGTTTTTGATCATGGACATTAGGATGTGATTGATAACAAGGTTATATCATTAGGAGAATGATGTGATGGAAACACACACCCATAGTAAGCATAGCATAAGATCAAGTCATTAAGTTCGTATTGCTATAAGCTTTTAAATGCATAGTAACCTAATCCTTCGACCATGAGGTTGTGTTAATCACCATCACCGGATGGGTAGTTTGATGACATCAAACACCGCTTCGTAACTGGGTGGTCATAAAGGTGTCATTGGGTATTCTGAAAGTATGTGTTGAAGCGCATGGACCAAGATCGGGATTTTTTCCATCCATATGACGGATACATATGCTCTGGGCCCTCTCGGTGGAATGTCATCTAGTTAGCTTGCAAGCATGTGACTGGGTCACAAGGGATGACATATCACGGAACGAGTAAAGAGTACTTATCAGTAACGAGGTAGAACTAGGTATGGAGATGCCGACGATCAAACCTCGGATAAGTATAGTATCGTGTGACAAAGGGAATTGGTTTTGTATGTAAATGGTTCAATCGATCACGAAGTCATCGTTGAGTATGTGGGAGCCATTATGGATCTCCAGGTCCCGCTGATGGTTATTGATAGGAGATGTGTCTCTGTCATGTCTACATATTCACGAACCGTAGGGTGACACACTTAAGGTTCGAAGTTGTTTTAAGTAGATATGGAATGTGCGTTGGAGACCGAATGTTGTTCGGAGTCTCGGATTGGATCCGGGACAGCACGAGGAGATCCGGAATTGTCCGGAGAATAAGATTCATATATTGGGGATCATTTTCTGAGTTAGGAAATGTTCGGGAGTATTTGTATGAGGATTCTAGAAGGTTTTGGAATGTTCCGGAAGGTTCTGGAAGATTTCTTGGAGTTTGCTTGAAAACCAAGAAAGGGATCAAGGAGTCCTGGTGGGGCAAGACAAGGAGTCGTGGGGGAGGAGGACTCCTCCCCCCTCCCCAATCTGTCGGCCATAGGAGGGAGGGGAGTCCTACAAGGACTCCCCCTCCCATGGCGCCTCCCCCCTTTAAATAGAGGGGTGGGGGCGCCACCTCCAAGCCCTCCTCCACAACTCCAAATCTCCGCCGCCTCTCTCCTCATCCTTTCTTCTGCACAGGCATAGGCGAAGCCCTACACAATTCTCTACTCCACCACCACCACGCCGTCGTGCTGCTGGGATTCCGTGGAGAAGATCTACTACCTCCGCTGCTCGCTGGAACGAGGAGAGGAAGGTCTGCTTCGACTCCACACGTGTGACCGACTGCGGAAGCGCTGCCGGAACGCGGCGCCGGAAGGATCGTCGACACGATCTTGAGATCGGCAAGTGATCGACTACATCAACCACAAGATCTAATCTCGTAACGCTTTCAGATCTACGGGGGTTGGTACATATCTATCTCGTTGCACATGTCTAATAGATTAGATCTTGGCTTTTATCTAAATTAGATCTGGGTTTTGTTCGTTCTTGCGGTAGAAAATTTTTGTTTTCCATGCTACGAACCCATCACATTATACCCACCCAACCCAGGTTTCTGGCCGGCAGGCACTTTGTCAGCGAGCTGATCTTCCCTCTGTAACC
Organism: Avena eriantha; assembly: GCA_910589775.1. Lineage (NCBI taxonomy): Eukaryota > Viridiplantae > Streptophyta > Magnoliopsida > Poales > Poaceae > Avena > Avena eriantha. The sequence goes on from OU342741.1 coordinate 228,079,506, forward strand.
ACTCCCACAAGTTCGTTTACTGCGTCAGCAGATTCGACAGTGAGCCGGCTTCTATGGACGCGGTCCAGTCTGAGGCGATGATTGAGTGCCCCTACGATGGCTGCTTTAGCTTGGTCGCCTTCGACAAGCTCGACGAGCACAAGATCGCGTGCTTGCATGGCCCGTGCTCCAGCATTGATTCCGCCTGTGATTTCATTGCCTCGCCGGCGGGGCTCCTTCCCTCTCGTCGGATTGATGACAAGTACCATGAGGGGGTCCTCAAGGTGTGTGGAAGAGAGGGGTGTGAGACGTATGGTATTTCAGGATGGTGAGCACACAAGTTTACCCATGTTTGAATCTGCTGGCTTTGGACAGATCCTACTCCTTCTAGCAATCTAGTAATACTACAAAGCCGGAATATGGGTTACAAGGGTTTCGCTTGTGCGAGTTGAGATTGTAGACTATTGTGAGGGTATTGTCTGGTTGCCCTAAAGGCTCTACCTAGGACAGCTTATATAGATATCCGGCCTAGGGTTTACAGGAGACACCTATCCGGCTACGACTAAGAATCGGTTACAGAGTACATCTTGAAGTACAAGTAACACTATGGGCCTATGTTGGTAAGTCTTCTGGGCCTTCTCGTAGTCGGACTGTACTCCGTCTCTTCTCCCTGACTGCGCCGCCCGTGAAGCAAAGCTCTAACCGGAAGTGCGCCAGCCCGGTCAGTGAGGCACAGTGACGATACCCGGAAATTATATCCCCAATAGCAGCCCCTGGAAGTCTCTAAGATCCAAAGTCGGATTCATCATCGTCTAGCTTGATCTTCGGCTTGCAGAATCTTGAAGGGTTCCTGAAACTTCAAAAGAAAAGATATGATCCGGTTCTCAAAATTGAGTCGGACCTATGGATATGTTATTCGGGTTTCCAGCTCGAAATTCAAAGTAAGCCGGAACTTGGTCTCTGACGTAACCTGACACTAGTCATGGTCAAGTCATGTCACTGACAGACATTTCCTACCAGCACGACCTTTGGTGGGTCCGCCTTTCGCGGAACCGAGGCGCTGTTTTAATGCATGCGTGGAGATCGAGGCGGCATAATCATCGTGCAGAGGTTACCTAGTTCGTAGTGTTTACACGAATCTTGATGCGGCCGGAGGATATAAGTGGTGAGGATCCTTTTCCCCATCTCCTTCACTAGTACTTGCACCGTTTCCTTCTCCCTAACGCCTCCCATGAGCATAGAGATTCTCTGCCTCCTTTCAATCTTCCAGCGCCACCCATCCTAGGTCACCGTCCCATAGAAAAATGGCTTCAGCATCATCCTCCGATATGGCAGCGGCAGCGGCGACAGCAGCGGCAGTGGAGAAGGAGAGCCCCCGCGGGATTTGGATCCCGTGTGTCCTCGATGACGCCAAGCTCCGCATCATGGAGAGCGAAGTGCTCCTCTATGCCGGCGACTGGCGGAGCGGCTATGGCCAAACCGTGCCCACTCCTCGTGACGGCGAGCGAGTGCACTTTGGCACTCACCCCGACAGAGGTTTGAGTTTTCCCCCCTCAGCTTTCTTTACTGTGGTCATAGATCACTACGGATTTCAACTCCATCATCTCCCCCCGAACTCCATCTTAGAGATGAGTTCTTATGCCTTTTAGTGCGAGGGGTATCTCGATATTAGCCCGAGTTTAGATCTTTTCCAGTTTCATTTCCATGTCCGGAGAAATTCCATCACTGCCGGTAATCCTTATATTACCGCTACTATTAGTTTTTTTGTTAGAAGAGCGCGCGTATATCCTCGGATTAGAGCTAGTGAGTCGGTCAAAAGGTGGCCGTCCACTTTCTTTTACCACAAGGATATTCCCGCGCCCGGCAAAGCTACTGCTTTGCCAGCTTTCGTCGACGGTGCCGCCACGCCGCAAGAATCCTGGGATGAGGTTGCACCGGCTCTTAGTGATGATCTGCTTCTTGCCAAGAGGTGGATCAAACACCTGATTAAGCACAAGGATTTGAAAGGATCCGACTTAGTCCACTTCTGGATGGCATGCCGGATCCAGCCCCTTCAGCATCATGGTGATAGGCTCATGCATTCTATCACCAATAGCAAGACAGATTCCCTCCAGATCTACCCCAATGCTTATTCGATTAAGGACTATGAGTCCCAAATCAAATGGTTGATCAAGGATCGGGTCGAGAGGAAGATCCCGGAGCTGTCTGTGGACATGCATACGGCTGATGACCCCGTGGTACCAGTAAGTTTCCAAAAGTAACTCGAAATATGTGTTCACCTTTATTATCTTTTTTCCGCAACACTGAGATATTTCTTCTTATCAGCTTGCTGAACTCCCCGAGTCGGAGCTTGATCCGCTCGAGGGATACCCTCCTGAGTTGTCTCAGGATGAGGGGTAATTGGTTCGACTGCCAGATGTTGTTCCTCAGAAGCATAAAGCTCCGACAGTGGCCATTGGCACAAAGGAGGTGCTCGTTGTGAAGAGGTAACTTTCCTCACAAATTCTGCCTTTGTACTTTGTTCTTAATTCTTTTCGAGATGTAATGTCATTTGTTCTATTACCTTCTCAGAGCTAAACAGCTCATCAAGGGCAAGGGGAAGGGAGTTACCTCGAAGCCCCTATGCCAGTCAAAGCTGAACTTCACTTCTCCTGCCGTGCGTCCTCCGACTCCTGCCCCTCAATCTTCTACAGCGCCGGAGATTGCTCCATCTCCGAATGTTGTAGAAGATCCGGCGCAATCAGTAGAGCCAATGATCCTTGGGTCATAGACTGACGTCACCATGGGTGACTCAGGTTTTGATAAGGGTGAACCCTCTTCGGTTAATGATCCCTCGGCAGAGGTCTTTGCTGACAATCTCCTTAGCAATCCAGGTCTTGCCAAATTTGGCCTTTCTCGGAAATCTGCAGAGGAGATCCAACGGCTGGCCCAACAATGCCTAGAGAGTCGGACGATTTCTGCCGAAGAAGAAGCACAAGAAGTAGAGGACGTCAAGTACTCTGAACTTTTTGAACAAGTTTGCCTTCGCGATGAGAGGCTAAGAACTGGCGAGCTTCTGACTCCGCCAATGATCCCGCTCACTCTCGCCGAGAAGGTTACCAGTGAAGTGAACATGAGCTTGAGTAAACTCAGTCATGAACAACATGTAAGTCGGAACTCCAACTCACGTTTTACTTTATTTCATATCATATCCTCTAGCTCCCAAGCATGAAGTTGGATAGACAAATCTGGATTTATGCTTCCTTAGGATGCCAAAGAATGAACTAGTGTAGCCCCAAGGCTCGTGCTGATATTAGTAAAAAATATTAGACCGAGTCTTTAGTAGACTTCTGACTCTGGGTATTCTGACTTACAGAAAGTTAATTCATATAACCAGGAATTATCGAAGAATACCTGTAACAAGCGGAGAGAGATCAAAGCTCTCCGGCTTGAAAACACTCAATTGAAAGTATCTAGGGATGATGCTGAAGGTAATCATTTGAGTACTTAAACCTTGCTTTTTTCATAGTCGAGTTTTTGTTCAACTGTTGTTCTTTTGACTACCGCACTGCTAAAGCAGTCTTGTGCTATGATTGAGGAGGCCGAGAATATTAGAACCCTTGAGGTGGAAAACAAGGACCTCTGCCAAGAGCTAGATAAGCTTAAGGCGGATCATGAGAAAAGCATTTCTCAAGTGCTCGAATCCTCCTCCATGGCTACTGAGGAGCGTGATCGTAAGATTGCGCCCAAGACAAGAAAATCTCGAATCTCAACAATGATTTGTTCAGATAGAAGGACATTGTCGAGGCACTCCGGCTTGAACTCTAGAGTCTTCGGGAGGAAAATACCAAAGTCGACGATGTCATCTTCAATAGGTTTGTGACTTTTCTGCATCTTCCGACTCTTTAGAGTCCGGATTTATTTTATTAACTCCTTTTCATTACATGCGCAGGTCCTCTGAACTTACTGGACTCAGCCTCTGCCGACTCTCACACCAGCCGGCTTACACAAGTCAGTGATTTGCTGCATGACTTTCGCCAATCCATTGAGGATATTGGCGAAGTTCTCAAGGTTCCGGACATGCATAGCATGTCCGGCTTTGAAGTGCAAGACAAGTCCAAGGAGATGTCGCAGCTTGTCCAGGACTGGAACATGTCCTACGCGTGAACCGCAGTGCAGAACACTCTCACCATGGCTATGAGCCACCATGGAAACATGGAAATCTGGCAAGTAACCAGAGGGTATTGCAAAGTGGATGAAGACGGCCAGGAGCAAGACATCAAGGATATCATGGATTCCTATGCTGGATATGGGTGCCATTTTGCTGATCTCACCAACTACTAGATTCCCTTCTTCACATGCATGGCCCCACCTCCTCCGCCTTCCAAAGAAACAACAGAAGTTTCCAATGACAATCAAACCGCATTGAATTTGAATGTCTCGAAGCGATATCAAGGCGAGGTTGATGTGTCCAGTGAACAGGCAGCTCCTACCTCTCCCCCAGCATCATAGAGTATTAGAAAAAACAATGTGTTATTCTGAAAACAATTTGGGTATGTAAATAAGTAGTATGATACTTTTGCTAGTGCTAAGTTTTGTTTTATCTATATAGCACTTTTGGCTTTATAATTTTCGTGCCTAAAATGTTTACATAAGCACTTATGCTTTTTTGTCTATACTTATTGTTTATCTAGCTTTCCACCTCGTCCCTTTCGTGAGCCGGCCGACCTTTAGCACGGAAACTTTGCCGAGCAACGGAGCTCAATTGCTAAACCAGTTTAAACTCGGAAACAAAGCCGGCTTCCAGTACCAACAATTCACTACTCGGAAAATGCCTGCATCTGGCAATCATATAAATAACCAAATTACAGACTATAAAATTTAGATTTATACCCGAAGGTATCAATTTTAGGAATCAGAAATCTAAACCAGAACAATTATGAGCATAAAGTACTTTCAAGTATTCTAGGATTTTCGATTGTGACATGATCATTCGGAAATAAGATGGTAGAAAACTTCTTAGAAAAATATGAGGCAACCACTACTTTATTTCTTATTGAACATGTACACATATATGATTACAAATAAGGATAAACTAAGAATAAAAGGGACGTAGCTGAGCAATATTCCATGGTCTATCTAATTCTTCTGGGTTTGTACTGCCTCCAGCTCTCTTTCTTTTCTTAGTAGCAGGTCTTTCTTTGACTGGCCGCATATCAGTTAGATAGTAAGAACCATTGTGCAATACTCGGATAACTAAAATGGGCCCTTACCATACTGGGGAAAGATTGTGCTTTCTTTGTTGCACAAGCTAGAGAACCAAATCGCGCTTGTTGAAAGACCGGTTTCTGACTCTCTGGATATGATACTTGCGTAACTTCTGCTGATAGGCTGTTGATCTCATCTCAGCAACGACACGAAATTCTTCGACTAAGTCGAGATCGTAACCTCCGCAGGTTGATCGATCTAGGATTCGACCTCGCTAGGGAGATCCACTCTAGATTCGACTTGCACTGCAAGATCCGCTTTAGGTTCAGCTTTGTCCACTATCTCCGCAATGGGTGCGGGCTGGGTAGGATTAGTGATTTCTGAGATCCAGAACTCTGCCACCTCTGCGGACAAAGGGGACCCAAAATTTTCTTCTACCTCTATCATCACCGCTGGGGTGGGTGGGGCAGGTTCAGCGAAAGCGATGTAAACATCGATCTCACCAAAAGACATGATGGTGTAAGCAGTCACAGCCTCCCTAGTCGGAATCCAAGTCTCGTCAAGAACGATGAGAGGGACATCACTAGCGTAGAGGATGTGACCGATGGTGATAGTCTCGCCGATTCCGATTCTTGCAGATTCCGCTCGAAACGCGGATCTGAATCTCACTTTCCCCATGGTGGGCGCCAACTGTCATCGGATTGATGACAAGTATATCATGACGGGGTCCTCGAGGCGTGTGGAAGGGGGGATGTCAGACGTACGGTATTCTGGGACAGTGAGCACACAAGCTTACCCAAGTTCGAATCCGCCGGCTTTGGACGGATCCTACTCCTGCTAGTAATCCAGTAATATGGCAGAGCGGGAATATGGGTTACAAGGGTTTCGCCTGTGCAATTTGAGATTGTAGACTATTGTGAGGGTATTGTCTGGTTGCCCTAAAGTCTCTCCCTAGGACGGCTTATAAAGATATCCGGCCTAGGGTTTACAGGAGAGACCTATCCGGCTAAGACTAAGAATCGGTTACAAAGTACATCTTGAACTACAAGTAACACTATGGGCCTATGTTTGTAAGTCTTCTAGGCCTTCTCGTAGCCAGACTGTACTCCGTCTCTTCTCCCTGATTGGGTCGCCCGTGAAGCAAAGCTCTAACCCGAAGTGGGCCACCCTGGTCAGTGAGGCACAGTGAGGATACCCGGAAAGTATATCCCCAACATTCCCCACATGAAGGAGGCCCACGGGGTCACAGTAACCAGGGCCATCTACAGCAGCGCCTTCTTTTGCCTCATCCCGACTCCGCCACCAACAAGCATGAGGGGCTTCACGCGCTTCCTCTGCGGGGATGACGGTGCTGTGTTCGGCCTAACCATCAGCATGCTCGGCCTGGCCTCCATCGTCTCCTTGGTGTGCATCAGGCAGGACAAGTGCTTGTGGCCACGGTACACGGTGAAACTATGTGCGCCTGGCCTGCCGGGGTTGCGGACTTGACGATGGTCAAGAGCCTTAATGCGATAATCGAGCTGACGAGCAGCTCACTGCCGGCCAACTTCCCGTCCGACAAGCTCAGGACGTACCTCGGGGTGCCGCCCTGGTTCTTGATGAAGGTTGGATAGTCCACCCATGTATCTTTCTGGATTTGCATCGACAGGAAAAAATGATCTTAAACTTCGGCTGATGATCAAGAATGTAATGGTGTTTTAGCAGATAAATAGGACTACTCGTAGTACTATTTTACTACTCCAATTTACTAGTAGTAGTCGCATGTAGGTTCTCATTTGGTACTAGGAAGGGTGCATTTTGGATGTAAACTAAGTTTGCTACTAATGTTATTATAGAGTATTTAGGGGTTTAGTACGACTTTTATTTAATTGTTCACTTCTACGATATTGACCAGAGATAAACAAACTAACCGTTGTTATGGTGCTTCAATTTTAGTCATCTAACTCAGTGATTACGGAATTCTAAGCCCAAACTTGTCAATCTGACTTGATTTAAGTCTTGAACCAAGATTTCCGTCGAAATTGCGCTGGTGTCGACGACACATCGACTTTGGTCCAGCATGCAGGATAGGCTGCCCTGGAATTTTTTCTATATATCTAGAAAATAATATGGACATCTACAACATCAACTCAATGTTATCAGAATCATCACGAACCATGTTTTCATATTACATGTGTTTGACATTATGTAAGTTAGTATGTTTGTACATATAGTTTGTCAAACTTTTTAAATATTGACTTTGACAAAACCTAATATGCTTTCTAATTTGGAAATGAGGGAGCATCTAAGTACTAAAATGTATCGAAATACATGCGTACCTAGACAAAGCCAAGTCAGTAACTACTATTTTAGGATGGAGGGAGTAATTATTTATGAGTAATCTAATTTTCACCAAAAATTTACTGCTACGGCACGTGCCCACGACTAGAGCATGGATCAATGCATAATAATCACGCAACCATGCGGTGGCGGTCTACTCGGTACTGGATTACCTTACGTGCCGAGGCGCACTAGTAGAGCACACACTCGTGTTGTTCCTAAGTACGTAGTTGTACTACTAGTATAGACAAATAGGAGTACAAAAATAGATAGATCTTGTTGCTCATCGTACTATTTTTTTCCTGCAAGGCAACCTGGACGTGACTACTACAATACTATATTGGCACAACTTCTGCTTTTGGCGCTACAAGGTGAATGTGGAACTCTCTGTGTCCATTCAAAAAAAAACTCTCTGTGTAACATTACTGTACTAGTACTTCTTGTACTTCCTAGTTTTTCGGACACACAGTAAAGTAGTGCAGTAAGTCTGTTTGGTCAAGCTACATGCAACGAGCATTGGTTTGACATGGCAATTCAGGTTTTTAGATATCCATATTTCTACTCCAGCTCGATGGCTCAAGACACGAAGCAGCTAGTACTCCTCTATCCTCCGGCTGTCGCCCAGATCAAAATGGACAAGCAAAAGATTGTGTATCTTGGAAATTTACATGGCCATTTATTACCTGTAGATCTTTATTTTGTTTCCTTCGAGGCACTTGCAAAGACTGATACTGTACTAGTATACTACTAGTAAATAACGTGCTATGGTTGGGCCCTATAGCTAGTACTAGACATAGACTTTAGTAGCTACTCTCGTCACAGTGAATTGTCCAAGAGGTGGAGTTCCTTTTTTCTCCAAGAGGTGGAGTTCCTTTTTTTTCTCCTAGAGGTGGAGTTCCTTTTTTTCCTGAGAGAGGAAACATTTTTTTATTCCTTCTTTGATTCAAAGAAAATTCAAAGGTTTTGTGAAGGATCTTGTCCCTTAGGAAATAATCCTACGCTGTTTTGTTGATTCATAGGATTCCAATATGTAGGAATTATGTCCCATTTGGAACGCACGATAGGAAAAATATAGGAATAGGAAAAACACGGGAATTGATATTCCTTCAAAGTATTCCGTTGCCCTCTATTTTTAGGAAACTTTCTGTCCACTCCAACTTCATGGTATAATTGCTTTGCTTTCCCTGTGAGTCAAACACATACTTGATCCAAATTCCTGTAGTTTCCTGTTCTTCTGTTTTGAGAATCCTACAAATCAAACGAGCCCTGAGAGATGGTCTTTCTTTTTTGGTTTGTCTTTGATCATTTTTTTTGTTTGAACATAGGGTCATAGAGCTTCCTCGAAACACGAGGAGGGTGGAAATTGCACAAACCTCCAACAATTGGATTCAAAATTACAGGGAACTCTAGATAATCAGGATAGTCTAGTTGCAAGAAACTACTGTACTACAATTAATTTTGGGTACAAATGCTGCACATAGCACAAAATTCTCGATTAGCCCTCTTAACATTATTTCTTACATACCCGGGGCTCAACAGTTGGAGCTCTTTGCAACTACGGCTCTAATTGTTGGAGGTTTGTGCAACTAGCCTCAATTGGAGCCCCACCCCACTCGCCCACCTTCTGCAATACTACTAGTAGTAGAGTACTACTATGCACCATCAGCCTTTGTCTTCTCCATCGCACCTCGGCCTCCAGCTCACGCCAATGAACTTCCCTCCCTCCGCCACCCCACCCCACCACAAAAAATCCCCCAAAACACCATCCACAACCTCCTTCCATGGTGAGATCGAGCAAGGTCTATGAAGATCCTAAGCAGTTTCAGAAGGTGTTCATCGAAGGCCCTCTTCAAGTACTCATCAACCATTGCGACGCCACCACCACCGCGAGCCTCGTCGGTTTGTCCAAACATATTCTTCAATCAACAAAAGAGAGCGAAACTATGCGTTCTTCTCATCCGTTTGGCCTCCCATGTGTTCTTCATTCTCACCCGATGGTGAGAACATGGGAATCCAAAGACTGCTTCGAAGTGGCGGGCATCCCGTGCAAGCTAATACCACTGGACAGATTCTCCTCCGATGATGTGATGCCAAATGGTTTTGATGAGCAGCGAGCAGGCGACAATGGAGATTGGATCGTCACAGTTGGGCCCGATTTCATGTGGGACCTTGTCAACATGTACACTCATCGCAAGATTGTTATTCCGCAAGTGTCAGGGTTTGAACCAACCGAAGGTTCTGCACTTACATTTCAGGATGATGCTGATGAAGGTTGACATACTAAACTGCAGAAGATAGTCATTTTCCAAGTTCCGACAGCTGCTGGGGGATACAAACATTTCTCTCTAGTCTCCATTTTGGAATTCAAGATTGCTGTCATCAACGGGAATGATAGTCATGGTTGGTCACTTTGTGTGAACGAGTTCCATAGCTACTTCAGATATTGTGATGCTATTATCCAACATGATCGTATTTTCGCTGTGACTGAGAACGGTTGTGTTTATGCATGGAAGTCTCTGGACTTGGTAAATTCTCCTCCCTACATATTTTATTAGCTTTTTCCTGAATCGATGAAAGCTATTTTTTCTGAACTTCCATTGGTTAGTAGGAATTCCATTAAAATTTTAGTTTCTTTGATTCCAAGGAATTCCCTTGGAATTTCAGTGGAATGCAATCTTTAGGAGGTTTTCTTACATATAAGTAGTTTGTTTCATATGATTGAGTTCTGCTGATAGTATTGCTTCGTCTACTAGTACATCCCATGGAAAATATGGTATCTACTAGACATATGACATATCATAACTATACAGAATTATAGTTATCGGTAAAGCTCAAAAAATTAGAAATTTGATCGACATCTATAAAGTATGGGCGCATATTTAGTTCTTTTATTTTCTATCATGTAGAATTCAACGTTTATTAGGTATTAGTACTTCTAAATTTTGTTAACATGGTCTTGAGAAATGAAGAAGAAGATTCTAGAATGATGGAGAAGTGTGTTTTGAGGATTGTGCATAGCGTTCATTGTGTTAAAGACTATCAATAGAATCTTCAAGTAGATGATAGAATGGAAAAGAAGATCCAACTGCTGGCAATGTTGGGATTCGCAAGTCCTGATCCAACAGTGAATATTCAAAGGTATTCATACACTACATAGTGGCAAGATAAGATAAGATATTAAACCTCCTAGAAATAATCCTTGTTGGTTTTCCTTTGGTATATAAGACACCAAAATCTTGTAGGATCCAACCTTGCTTTTTTTCCCTATGAACTTTACACTCAGATCCTACAGGATTATTTCCTATTTCATTTGATCCCATGAATCAAACCGTGTGTCTAGGAGAATTTCCATAGCATATCCCCATTTCGAAAAGAATTAGAATTTCCATAGCATCTCCCTAGGTTGGAATTTTTTAACGCAATCAGATATCTTAAGTATAATCAAGATTTTTGAAAATAGTATTGTATATCAACTTCTACAATGTCAGATCAATATCAATGTTATTTCCATGTTACATTTCCTTTCCCTTTGAAGGTCCTATCCTTTTCCTATCACCATGCGATTTGCTGTACCTAACACATGGGTTTGTTGAGGACGATGAGGAGAATGATCTTGGTAGGTGGTGGTTAGCAAGATCTGCCGGTGGTTCAGGACTTCTTCTGGTCTATACATATGGTGTCTCAGGCAATGCAATTGCTGATGATACTAGTGTTGTTCACTATGGTTGCACCGTTCGTACCTATCCTTCTGGGCTGGAGTGCATGGTGTTCTCAATGGACACAAGCCAGTTAACTGCAGCTAACCGATGGAAAAGGGTTACTGACCTTGGATCATATTCTCTTTTCCTTGGCGCTAACTCTCCGATTATCATTGTAGTAGGTGATGCAAATGATTCGCAAGGACATCTGATGAGAAGGAACTGTGTTTACACATCACACCAAGAAATTGGCTATGAGTACAGGCCACGTCTTGAAATTTGCCGCTTCAGTCTGAATGGTGACGCAGCTGTTGGTTTCCACACCAACACTTGTTGGACATGGTCGGAGACTCCATTTTGGTTCATCCCAAGCTTTTCAAATGCCTTGGAGTGGAACGAGCCTGTTCAAGGATAGCTCATTTAGTCTTGGCCTTCTGTTGAACTCTCTCTTTTGGCTAGTTTTTAGCTGATGTATGAGTACTCAGCATTTAGTTTTGCACCCGGTCCGGCTTGTAAAATACTCCGTATGACCAAAAAACACTTTTGTACACTTGGTAGTTTCTCTATTATGTATATTTCACCAAGCTTGTAAAATAACCTTATTAGGAGTACAGTTGTACTCTACTACTACTATTCTGCACATATTTTCTTCCAGAATGTTGTATAATAGTAGTAATGTTAGTATTACTCCTTGCAGGTCCGTAGTTTTGTTTCTTTTTCACTTCAGTTTAGGTCCTGCAAGCCTAAGTTGGACGTGTTGGTAAGTACTTTACTCATAAAATGCATGCGGTGGAAGGAACACGATGTTTCCAGGTTTACCAGTAAAAACATGTCGCTCATCATGGCATCACCAGTGATATGACAAGGCAATACTGTACGACTGTGTGCTAGTCTAGTTTTTTTCTTCTTCTAAACAAGTACTCCTTGTCTACCTAGTAGTAGTAGTAGTAAAGTTCTACTAGTAGGAGTACCAGAGAACTCGATGAAGCTAGCTGGAGTACTACTATCAGGAGTTTCCGCGGAAGAGAGAGGGAGGGAGTTTTGCACACGCCGGTGCATGTGGCAGCGTGTTCCATCCGAGACAAGATGGATTTAACTCCCTCACCAGCCTCCCCCACGCACACACAACCTCTTTTACTCAGTACCTTCTTCCCATCCACTACCGCCCCCTGGCCTCTCGCTCCATATTGTTGCCAACCAGCTCCTCGGCTCCGTCCTCTACAGGTGGCAGCGAGATCGGCGTGGTAACCTTCTATAGGGCGGTGGAGCATTCGTCATCTCTGTCCTATAGTAGCAATGGCGGTTTGTGAAATAGTATAACACTCATACCTATTACCTCTATGTCATAATATAAGATGTTTTAGCTTATGTGAAATGAGTGTATCTAGATTCACTCCTAACTTACATGATAGAGTTGATGATGCGGTTAAATTTTTATTGTCGATTGCGTAACATTATCATGTGTAGATTAGTTCTTATCCTGGGTATGCATCCTTTTTGTAGACTAGGATTTCTTAGAAGCTTATCTTCTGAGCTAGATCCCATAACTAAGAACAGTTGGGATCTGTTCGAAGTTGGTAGTTCCACAGCGCAAACTTTTGAACATTTGCATATATTGTCAATCAACATCATGTAATCAATATTACAACTTGCTGCTGAAGGAGATAGGGGAAGGAGCGAAAATGAGGATTCTCGATGAAATAGGTTCCAATCCTGTGACTTCTTCTATGCCAGATGACAAGGTAAATCAATAGAATGACATATGTTCTTGTCGTTGCGCGTAGATGCTTTCGCTGTAATCTTTGTTTATCTTGTAACCATAGAAGCACAAAGTTGAAGAAGACTCTCAATTTCCTGGTACTGATGGCTACACCTAAGATGCCTCCTTGTTTACCTTATGTGGAGATTGATGCAGGTGCAACTATAGCTGGTACTGATGAGCCTGCACCTGCCATCGTCGTGCCAGATGATGGAGCTTTCTTTCTTATGATTTGTATACTTTTCTCTGGAACTGTATTATGGAGCTACCTTACGCATTTCTTACACTTTTTCCTGTTGAACTGTAGTGTGGAACTGGAACTACTCCTAGTATGTAATCATAATATTCAGATGCCTGAGTATTATTAATGATAAACCAATGCTAGCTGAGCTGCACAAGAGTTCGCCTCTGCCACTTGCAGGCATGGTTCCTGGCTCATCTCCTTTTCCCAAGCATGGTGAAAAGATGGTTATGTTCCTTTTCATGCAATGCCATTATGTTTGTGTTATTGATCTGGCAATTTTATGCTGATTTTGTCACCCAATCCGCATTTATGTCTCTACATACAAACATATTTGTTCACATGACTTGAACAGAAAACAGTATCTTTTTTGCATCGACTAACAAAGGGAGACATGCAAATATTTATTTATTTTTGAAACAAGGCAAACGATATGCCATTTTCATTGATAGAGAGGGACATACAATTAAAATAAACTACGATAACTACTCGTACATGTCATAGAATGGTAGGGATTGCCATAGGAAATCATCACCTCTAGCATCTTGTTCTACAGAAGGCGTTATTACCAGATCCACAACCTTCTTTTCCTTGGGACGACAATGTCAAGTGCAGGTTTTCGAATATAAATGCAATCCAATGCAGGTTCATCGGGACAACCTCCAGCTGCGTCAGTCTCCACAGAAGGTACATCAGCGCTATGGCAGACACCATTGGAAATGCAAGCTGAAGCTACTGTTATACTCCTATCAGGACCATAGATAAGGGCCAGAAATTCAAGCTCCGAAATCTAGCATTACAAAATAGAAAAGATGTTACCCCATCTGGACAAACTCATAGACAATTCACAGTGCAATTTGAGCGTCTTACATGATCCTTAGATCTTAGTCCATCTGGTCTTTTTATTGGTGGGACGAAATTTGCTGGTACTTTTATTTCTGTGAAGAACCTACAAAACATAGCCAAGTCAGACATCTAAATATATCTAACTTTTTTACAGTCTTATATGTGAAGATATCTTTGCATAACACTCACTTATCAAACTATCTATGGATATCTTCCCTCTCCTTGGAAATGCGAATTTGACGTTCTATAGGGTACATCCATCTATACTGTATGGTACCTCGAAGTACTTCCTCGTTAGGTACATCAACTGCCAAATGCTCCATAGTATCAAAGAAGGAGGGGAAATATATCAGGTCAAAAGCTTGCACAGGGTCTCTGCCAAGTCCTTTTTAAGATGTTTTCGAACTCTTTTGTCTAGTGCTTTACTATAGATTTACCTAAAGAACGTACCTACCCAAATCTTCAAGAACCTTGTAAATCTAGATGGTCACAAGCTTTAACTATTTCTAGGAGAGGTGGAGAACAAACCAAAGCCAAGAAGAATGTCCAGTTCCTGAATCTAGCAGGTGAAGCATTGGGATCGCCCAGCTGACCGCCGGCCGGTGCGTTCCGTGAAGAACAACGCGGCCAATGGTGGTAGGCTTGCACTATTGATAGAAAGGCGTCGAGAAGTTTTTTTAAGGCGTGGAGAAGTTTGCGGCCTGGTTCAAATCCGGTGCATCTCCCATAATAACGGTGCAAAATTTGAAGAGATAGGGGCTGTTTGCTCGATTGAGGGCGGGCTTAGGAAAGTTTGGGGTCTCAGCGGAAAGTTTTGGCGGGCGCGGGGTGTTTGTCCACAATTTTCATAGAAATATCTGTGAATATTTTATCGGATTTGCCAATTCACAAGAGTCACCTCTCTCGCCATTAGATTTACCTTGCGATTGGTGCAATGTGAGGGTTACACATTTGTTGCAACAGCTTGTAACTGGGAAGTTAATGAGTTGCAACTACTAGGTTACAACTGATATTAGTACAATTAGCAGGGTGTTGTCAGCTCCTTAACATAACAAGTTCTCATCCGTCTGGGATCTAGGCGCTCATATTTTAGACCTTTTTTCTCTTGTTGACGACTTTGGTTCGAATCCGGCGGATCCCAGCACGTACCTTGGGATTTTAACTATCGAGCCCAAGAAATTAGCCCATCCGGCCTCATTATAGCCCAAGACCTTCTAACTCGGCCATGTTTTGGGTCATTAGGCCGCGCAAATAGCCTAGTTAGATTGGGCAAGAGCCCATGAAAAATAGCCCATGAATCCCTGCTTGGCCCATTTTTCTTCAATTCAGCCTTTTTTGGGCACTGTCCACCCACCCCTAAAAAACTCCGCCTATCCATGTTTTTAAGTACTACCTACTACATTATTTATACTTAACATTTTTTAGTTGAGCTGCTAGCAATCACGCGTAGCAGATGGACAAGCAATTTTTTAACAAGAAAAATAAATAAGTTATATACGATGTTAGTATACATTTTTTACGTTTTATAAAAGGATAACAATTTTCTTGTGTAGTGTCAAGGCATGCAGTTTAGCTGTAGCAATATTTTTGTATTGAGAGGCTGACATGGCCGACCCACCTGCCTTCAGCTAGCGCCCATCAACCTTACCATACAAGAGATCAAGTTTAACGAGTGCGTTTAAAAAGTACTTATACAACAGTCACGACCGGAAAAAAGAAGACCAAGATCGACACGTTTCTTGTCGAGAGAGGCTGACACGTGGGCCCCAGCAGCAAGACCATACATGCCTGCCGCATGGAACAACATTACCAAGGTCAAACCAGCGGACACGACCAAAAAAATGTCCAACATACACACGTTTCCTCTACATAGGCGGTTGACATGTGGACCTAGCATGGAGACATTATACAGGTGTTGTATCGAGCAACGTTGCCAAGTTCCAAACGGGGAGGTGCGAGAGAAGAAAAAAAGACTAGCATGCACACGTTTCCTACACAGAGGAGGCTGACATGTCGAGCCCACTAGCCTATATAAACGGCTGAAGCAGCGAGCAACGCTATCAAGTTCAGAACATGAAGGCGCGACAGAGGGTAAAAAATCCATCATACACACGTTTCTTCTAATGAGAGGATGATATGTGGGGCCCAGCATCGTGATTAAATGGTAGATGCATCGAACAACACTATCAAGTTCAGAACAGGGTAGCGCGAGCGAAGGAAAAAAATCCATCATACACATGTTTCTTCTAATGAGAGGATGACATGTGGGGCTCAGGAGGTTGGTTAAATGGTATATGCGTCGAGTAGCGCTATCAACTTCGGAACGGGGTAGCGCTAGAGAAGGAAAAAATTCCATCATACACACGTTTCTTCTAATGAGACGATGACATGTGGGTCTCAGGAGGTTGATTAAACGGTAGATGCATGGAGCAGCCCTATCAACTTCGGAATAGGGTAGCGCGAAGGAAAAAAATTCCATCATACACACAATCCTTCTAATGAGAGGCTGACATGTGGGACCTAGCAGCCTGACTAAACGAGAGACGCCTCGAGCAACTTTATCAAGTTCAAATCAGGGATGCGCGACCAGAAAGTATGGTTTGCTAGAGACACTAAGGTCCGGGACCCACACGCCTCAAAAGACTTCGGCGAGTCAACATCACGCGAGGAAACGAAAATCTTGCTTCTGCCACACGCTGGCCGAGCATCCGCCATGTATTTAGCAGATTTGTCGTAGTAGAGGGCCGCGAAACTAGGAAAAAAAAGTGTTCCATCAGCCATGACCCAGCAGAGAATTTCGTTGCGGAAGACGCTTCTTCTACAACGACCATCGGGCCAAGTCGTTGCAGAAGGAAACTTTTCTTGTACTGTGTGTGTTCCTCTCATTGGACGTGTGAGTGTATTAGTGTGCATCATTAGGGTTTTAGGAAAAGAACAGATGTTGTGATGCCACCACACCATGTGTGTTCTTTTTATAAACCACATGGATCCACTAGAGTTCATTGCATGTTGTTCTTTTCCTAAACCACATGGATCCACTAGAGTCATTTCATGTGTGTTCTTTTCATAAACCACATGGATCCACTAGAGTTCATTGCATTTGTCTTCTTTTCATAAACCAGAACTAGAGTCATTGCATGTGTGTTCTTTTCATAAACCACAGCTAGAGCTCATTGCATGTGTGTTCTTTTCATAAACTAAATGGATCCACTAGAGTCATTGCATGTGTGTTCTTTTCATTGGATGTGTGAGTGTATTAGTGTGCATCATTGGTGTTTCAGAAAAAGAACGCATGTAGTGATGCCACCACAGAATGTGTGTTCTGTTCATAAACAACATGGATCCACTAGAGTTCATTGCATGTGTGTTCTTTTCATAAACCACATAGATCCACTAGAGTCATTGCATGTGTGTTCTTTTCATAAACGACATGGAGCCACTAGAGGCATTGCATGAGTGTTCTTTTCATAAAGCACATAGATCCACTATAGGTCATTGCACTTGTGTTCTTTTCATAAAACACAACTAGAGTCATTGCATGTGTGTTCTTTTCATAAACCACATGGATCCACCAGTGTCATTTCATGTGTGTTCTTTTCATAAACCACAGCTAGAGTCATTGCATGTGTGTTCTTTTCATAAACCACATGGATCCACCAGAGTCATTGCATGTGTGTTCTTTTCATTGGATGTGTGAGTGTATTAGTGTGCATCATTGGGGTTTAGGAAAACAACACATGCAGTGATGCCACCACAACATGTGTGTTATTTTCATAAACCACATGGATCCACTAGAGTTCATTGGCTTCTTTTCATAAACCACAACTAGAGTCATTACATGTTTGTTCTTTTCATAAACCACAGCTAGAGTCATTGCATGTGTGTTCTTTTTATAAACAACATGGATCCACCAGAGTCATTGCATGTGTGTTCTTTTCATTGGATGTGTGAGTGTATTAGTGTGCATCATTAGGGTTGTAGGAAAAGAACACATGCAGTGATTCCACCACAACATGTGTGTTCTTTTCATAAACCACATGGATCCACTAGAGTTCATTGCATTTGTCTTCTTTTCATAAACCACAACTAGAGACATTGCATGTGTGTTCTTTTCATAAACCACAACTAGAGTCATTGCATGTGTGTTCTTTTCATAAACCACATGTATCCACTAGAGTCATTGCATGTGCGTTCTTTTCATTGGATGTGTGAGTGTATTAGTGTGCATCATTGGAGTTTTAGGAAAAGAACACATGCAGTCATGCCACCAAAACATGTGTGTTCTTTTCATAAACCACATGGATCCACTTGAGTTCATTCATGTGTATTCTTTTCATAAACCACATGGATCCACTAGAGTCATTGCATGTGTGTTCTTTTCATAAACCACATGGATCCACTAGGGTTCATTGCATTTGTGTTCTTTTCATAAACCACAACTAGAGTCATTACATGTGTGTTCTTTTCATAACCCACATGGATCCACTAATGTGATTGCATGTGTGTTCTTTTCAGAAACCACATGGATCCACCAGTGTCATTCAATGTGTGTTATTTTTCTAAACCACGCATGGATCCACTAGAGTCGTTGTGTGTGTGTTCTTCTCCAAAACCTCCACTAGATCCATTGCATGTGTGTTCTTGTCATAAACCGCATAGATCCACTAGACTTTATTGCATATGTGTTCATTTTATAAACCACATGGATCCACTTGAGTTCATTGAATGTGTGTTCTTTTCATCAACCACATGGATCCACTAGAGTCATTGCATGTGTGTTCTTTTAATTAACCACATGGATCCACCAGTGTCATTGAATGTTTGTTCTTTTAATAAACCATATGGATCCACCAATGTCATTGAATGTGTGTTCTTTTCTTAAACGACATCTATAGTCATTGCATGTGTGTTCTTTTCATAAGCCACATGGATCCCAGTGTCATTGCATGTCTGTTCTTTTCATAAACCACAACCAGAGTCATTGCATGTGTGTTCTTTCCATAAACCAGATGGATCCACCAGAGTCATTGCATGTGTGTTCTTTTCATTGTATGTGTGAGTGTATTAGTGTGCATCATTTGTGTTTCAGGAAAAGAACGCATGAAGTGACGCCACCACAGCATGAGTGTTCTCTTCATGAACCACATGGATCCACTAGAGTTCATTGCATGTGTGTTCTTTTCATAAACTACATGGATCCACTAGAGTCATTGCATGTGTGTTCTTTTGATAAACCACATGGATCCACTACAGTCATTGCATGTGTGTTCTTTTCATAAACCACATGGATCCACTAGAGTTCATTCCATGTGTGTTCTTTTCATAAACGACAAGGATCCACTAGAGTCATTGCATGAGTGTTCTTTTCATAGACCACATAGATATAGTAGAGGTCATTGCATTTGTGTTCTTTTCATAAAACACAACTAGAGTCGTGGCATGTGTGTTCTTTTCATAAACCACTTGGATCCACCAGTGTCATTTCATGTGTGTTCTTTTCATAAACCACAGCTAGAGTCATTGCATGTGTGTTCTTTTCATAAACCACATGGATCCACCAGAGTCATTGCACAAGTATTCTTCTCCAAAATCACCACTAGATCCATTGCATGTTTGTTCTTTTCATAAACCGCATAGATCCACTAGAGTTCATTGCATGTGTATTAGTGTGCAACATTGGGTTTTAGGAAAAGAACACATGTAGTGATGCCACCACAACATGTGTGTTCTTTTCATAAACCACATGGATCCACTAGATTTCATTGCATTTGTGTTCTTTTTATAAACCACAACTAGAGTAATTGCATGTGTGTTCTTTTGATAAACCACAGCTAGAGTCATTGCATGTGTGTTCTTTTCATAAACCACATGGATCCACCAGAGTCATTGCATGTGTGTTCTTTTCATTGGATGTGTGAGTGTATTAGTGTGCATCATTGGGGTTTAGGAAAAGAACACATGCAGTGATGCCACCACAACATGTGTGTTATTTTCATAAACCACATGGATCCACTAGAGTTCATTGCATTTGTCTTATTTTCATAAACCACAACTAGAGTCATTACATGCGTGTTCTTTTCATAAACCACGGCTAGAGTCATTGCATGTGTGTTCTTTTTATAAACCACATGGATCCACCAGAGTCATTGCATGTGTGTTCTTTTCATTGGATGTGTGAGTGTATTAGTGTGCATCATTAGGGTTTTAGGAAAAGAACACATGCAGTGATTCCACCACAACATGTGTGTTCTTTTCATAAACCACATGGATCCACTAGAGTTCATTGCATTTGTCTTCTTTTCATAAACCACAACTAGAGTCATTGCATGTGTGTTCTTTTCATAAACCACAACTGGAGTCATTGCATGTGTGTTCTTTTCATAAACCACATGGATCCACCAGAGTCATTGCATGTGTGTTATTTTCATTGGATGTGTGAGTGCATTAGTGTGCATCATTGGGGTTTTAGGAAAAGAACACATGCAATGATGCCACCACAACATGTGTGTTCTTTTCATAAACCACATGGATCCACTAGAGTTCATTGCATGTGTATTCTTTTCATAAACCACATGGATCCACTAGAGTCATTGCATGTGTGTTCTTTTCATAAACCACATGGATCCACTAGCGTTCATTGCATTTGTGTTCTTTTCATAAACCACAACTAGAGTCATTACATGTGTGTTCTTTTCATAAACCACATGGATCCACTAGTGTCATTGCATGTGTGTTCTTTCATAAACCACATGGATCCACCAGTGTCATTGAATGTGTGTTATTTTTCTAAACCACGTATGGATCCACTAGAGTCATTGCGTGTGTGTTCTTCTCCAAAACCGCCACTAGATCCATTGCTTGTGTGTTCTTTTCATAAACCGCATAGATCCACTAGAGTTCATTGCATATGTGTTCATTTCATAAACCACATGGAACCACTTGAGTTCATTGAATGTGTGTTCTTTTCATCAACCACATGGATCCACTAGAGTCATTGCATGTGTGTTCTTTTAATAAACCACATGGATCCACTAGTGTCATTGAATGTTTGTTCTTTTAATAAACCAGATGGATCCACCAATGTCATTGAATGTGTGTTCTTTTCTTAAACCACATCTAGAGTCATTGGATGTGTGTTCTTTTCATAAGCCACATCGATCCCAGTGTCATTGCATGTCTGTTCTTTTCATAAACCACAACTAGAGTCATTGCATGTGTGTTCTTTCCATAAACCAGATGGATCCACCAGAATCATTGCATGTGTGTTCTTTTCATTGTATGTGTGAGTGTATTAGTGTGCATCATTTGTGTTTTAGGAAAAGAACGCATGAAGTGATGCCACCACAGCATGAGTGTTCACTTCATAAACCACATGGATCCACTAGAGTTCATTGCATGTGTGTTCTTTTCATAAACCACATGGATCCACTAGAGTCATTGCATGTGTGTTCTTTTCATAAACCACATGGATCCACTAGAGTCATTGCATGTGTGTTCTTTTCATAAACCACATGGATCCACTAGAGTCATTGCATGTGTGTTCTTTTCATAAACCACATGGATCCACTAGAGTTCATTCCATGTGTGTTCTTTTCATAAACGACAAGGATCCACTAGAGTCATTGCATGAGTGTTCTTTTCATAGACCACATAGATATAGTAGAGGTCATTTCATTTGTGTTCTTTTCATAAAACACAACTAGAGTCGTGGCATGTGTGTTCTTTTCATAAACCACATGGATCCACCAGTGTCATTTCATGTGTGTTCTTTTCATAAACCACAGCTAGAGTCATTGCATGTGTGTTCTTTTCATAAACCACATGGATCCACCAGAGTCATTGCATGTGTGTTCTTCTCCAAAATCACCACTAGATCCATTGCATGTGTGTTCTTTTCGTAAACCGCATAGATCCACTAGAGTTCATTCCATGTGTATTAGTGTGCAACATTGGGTTTTTAGGAAAAGAACACATGCAGTGATGCCACCACAACTTGTGTGTTCTTTTCATAAGCCACATGGATCCACTAGATTTCATTGCATTTGTCTTCTTTTCATAAACCACAACTAGAGTCATTGCATGTGTGTTCTTTTCATAAACCACAGCTAGAGTCATTGCATGTGTGTTCTTTTCATAAACCACATGGATCCACCAGAGTCATTGCATGTGTGTTATTTTCATTGGATGTGTGAGTGCATTAGTGTGCATCATTGGGGTTTTAGGAAAAGAACACATGGAGTGATGCCACCACAACATGTGTGTTCTTTTCATAAACCACATGGATCCACTAGAGTTCATTGCATGTGTCTTCTTTTCATAAACCATATGGATCCACTAGAGTCATTGCATGTGTGTTCTTTTCATAAACCACATGGATCCACTAGAGTCATTGCATGTGTGTTCTTTTCATTGGATGTGTGAGTGTATTAGTGTGCATCATTGGGGTTTTAGGAAAAGAACACATGCAGTGATGCCACCACAACATGTGTGTTCTTTTCATAAACCACATGGATCCACTAGAGTTCATTGCATGTGTATTCTTTTCATAAACCACATGGATCCTAGTAGAGTCATTGCATGTGTGTTCTTTTCATAAATCACATGGATCCACTAGCGTTCATTGCATTTGTGTTCTTTTCATAAACCACAACTAGAGTCATTACATGTGTGTTCTTTTCATCAACCACATGGATCCACTAGTGTCATTGCATGTGTGTTCTTTTCATAAACCACATGGATCCACCAGTGTCATTCAATGTGTGTTATTTTTCTAAACCACGTATGGCTCCACTAGAGTCATTGTGTGTGTGTTCTTCTCCAAAACCGCCACTAGATCCATTGCATGTGTGTTCTTTTCATACACCGCATAGATCCACTAGAGTTCATTGCATATGTGTTCATTTCATAAACCACATGGAACCACTTGAGTTCATTGAATGTGTGTTCTTTTCATCAACCACATGTATCCACTAGAGTCATTGCATGTGTGTTCTTTTAATAAACCACATGGATCCACCAGTGTCTTTGAATGTTTGTTCTTTTAATAAACCAGATGGATCCACCAATGTCATTGAATGTGTGTTCTTTTCTTAAACCACATCTAGAGTCATTGGATGTGTGTTCTTTTCATAAGCCACATCGATCCCAGTGTCATTGCATGTCTGTTCTTTTCATAAACCACAACCAGAGTCATTGCATGTGTGTTCTTTCCATAAACCAGATGGATCCACTAGAATCATTGCATGTGTGTTCTTTTCATTGTATGTGTGAGTGTATTAGTGTGCATCATTTGTGTTTTAGGAAAAGAATGCATGAAGTGATGCCACCATAGCATGAGTGTTCACTTCATAAACCACATGGATCCACTACAGTTCATTGCATGTGTGTTATTTTCATAAACCACATGGATCCACTAGAGTCATTGCATGTGTGTTCTTTTCATAAACCACATGGATCCACTAGAGTCATTGCATGTGTGTTCTTTTCATAAACCACATGGATCCACTAGAGTCATTGCATGTGTGTTCTTTTCATAAACCACATGGATCCACTAGAGTTCATTCCATGTGTGTTCTTTTCATAAACGACAAGGATCCACTAGAGTCATTGCATGCGTGTTCTTTTCATAGACCACATAGATATAGTAGAGGTCATTTCATTTGTGTTCTTTTCATAAAACACAACTAGAGTCGTGGCATGTGTGTTCTTTTCATAAACCACATGGATCCACCAGTGTCATTTCATGTGTGTTCTTTTCATAAACCACAGAGAGTCATTGCATGTGTGTTCTTTTCATAAACCACATGGATCCACCAGAGTCATCGCATGTGTGTTCTTCTCCAAAATCACCACTAGATCCATTGCATGTGTGTTCTTTTCGTAAACCGCATAGATCCACTAGAGTTCATTCCATGTGTATTAGTG